>JASSUY010008281.1:0-40326 GCA_032466535.1 Forpus xanthops | reverse complement strand
TGGTGTTATCAGCACTGTTCCCAAGCCGAAAATCCAAAACACAGTGCTGCACCAGTTACTACTTAAAGGAGAAAAACAACTGCTGCTGCTGAACCCATGACAATCTGAAATGCCAAAAATGTGTGCTATCTCTTCCAGAAGAGCCACAATGAGTATCCCTGATTATTTGAGGATGACAAAATATGCTGGAAGATACCAGAAAGGAAACACTTCTTTATATGCACCTCATTTCTATTTCTCAAAGCATCACATAACTGAATATTTAAATAAAGACTGAGGACTAAGCCCGAGAAAAGCAGACTATTGACAACAACTTTCAAGCCAGCGAACATGAAAAATGATCTCCTTAGTTTCTCCCATCTTTATTCTTGACTTTGTTCTGTCCCAATACAGTTAAGGGAAAAAAAAAAAGACTTATAAAATGAGCTTTATTCAACTGTATGAAGAAAAAGTAGAAAAGTAACATAAGTAATATGAATAGAAAAGAAAGCAAAGTCAGAGGATTCCTATTGAAAAGGCTTACTGAAATGTAAAGAATTAAAGCAGATATACAGACTATGAGGAAACAACAATAAATTCCATAAGCAGCACTGCCACAACCTGGTCTATAAAACAGGTTAATTTATCGAAAATCTCACTGAGGACAAAAACTCATCCTGTTAACAACGTACTTTGATTATAAGCACCACCAAATCTTGGATCAGTTCTGTATCTCTGGGAAGACTAAAGATTTTTAAGAGAATGAAAAGGTATATAAAGTAATAAATACAAGAAAAATATAAAAACAAAGTTCAAAACTGACATCCTAAGCGATTATGGTAAAGCAGGAGCCATTGGTTATACATAGAAAACACTACAGCTAAGCCTCAAGTAATACACTGAGATTTTTGACAGTGTTCTTGCTGTGCAAAATGTCTACTTCCACTGTGAATGTCTAGGCTCAGACACAAGGAGAGCACATACATGGCTATCTAGTGCCATTTTAGATACCCTAAGATGGCCAAATCAGGCACACAAAGTTACGAATCACAACACAAAATGCTTTCAAGTCTATTCCTTCAAACAGCTCATCCGTTTTCTTTTAACTTCCCAGGTAGGAAGATAGGATGAAAGAGTTGGGGCTGTTCAGCCTGGAGAAGAGAAGGCTGCGTGGAGACCTCACAGCAGCCTTCCAGTATCCTTCAGATAGGCCTATAGGGATGCTGGGGAGGGACTCTTCATGAGGGACTGTAGTGAGAGAACAAAGGGTAATGGGTTCAGACTTAAACAGGGGAAGTTTAGACTGGATATGAGGAAGAAATTCTTTAGTGTAAGGGTGGTGAGGCACTGGAATGGGTTGCCCAGGGAAGCTGTGAGTGCTCCATCCCTAGTGGTGTTCAAGGCCAGGTTGGACATAGCCTTGGGTGACACGGTTTAGTGGGAGGTGTCCCTGCCCATGGCAGAGGGGTTGGAAGTAGATGATCTTAAGGTCCTTTCCAACTCTAACTATTCTATGATTCTACGATTCTTCCAGTCGTTATTTAGGTAGTTTATCTGATTCTATTATACTTTCATACCAACAATTAACAAATGAAAAGTGTTTGCTACCACATTTTAACTGTAGATTCCATCTTCAGTTCTTCTTAAAAATATTTCTTCAGTTTTTCCAGGAAACTGAGGGAAGCAATTTCTTATTTATTCATCTCATCGATATTCACAAAGACGACTGTTCTGCCTCTTAGAATTCAAGTGGTTACCTCAATCGGACATTTATGGTATTACTGTGTATTACAATATTTACCATTTGCTGCCATGCACTCACTGATTCAACCAACTATAATGACTGCTGAAAGCATTATGGGAGGAATAAAAGATTTCAAAACCACAGGTTTAAAGACAACAGTCCAGATTCAAATACTTCTTGATGAATGATGAAGAAAAAAAAAATAATCAAGACTGGTACTGTGTATTCAGTTTTATACATACATGCACACACACACATAGAGCTTTTAGATACTCACAGGAACTGTAAGATTACTCCATGCTATACTTTCCACAGACTTATTCATATTCCTCCATACTCGCAAAGTTTCGTTGCTGGGATTCTCAGGAGCAGCACACACACATCTGAAGGGAATTAAAAATTAATGTATATGCTTTTCAGCCATATGTGTCAAAGTGCAGTGATGTGCAGTAATTTCAAACATCCTGAAAAGTTTAAACCACAGTTTACCCCAAGCTTTATGAAAGCAGCAGAGTATAAGGCTCCTCCTTACATGACATGAATTAGAATTATTGGGGGTGTGTGGGAAAGGAAGAATCAAAGAGACAACTGCTCAGGAGGTTTAACAGATTGGACAAAAAACCCAAGCTATGTATTTTAAAGATTTAGAAGCAGGTAAGACATTGATGTAATTATTTGGCTGTTCTGCCAGTTTCTATACAGAATGACACCTGATAATAAAATTAAATAGCTAATATATGCAGACTTCTACATACTGTGAAGAAAAGATTAAGTTAAAAATCCAAATGATACCACTTTCCAACAATCCTGCACTAACTCATATTTTGCTATTTCTAATAACTTCTATACATTTTGACTAACCTGGCACAAATAGTTTTCTATGACAGTATACAAACTCAGGTTTTTTGGATTTCTACACAACATGAACCGCCCACAATGAGTCAAACTTCAATCAGTCCTCCTGTACACCAATATAAAACAGATTGAAACCATTTCATTTTAGAAATTGGTGCAGATGACTCAGTTTCAGCAACTCCTTTTCAAACCAGACATATCATTAGGTACTTGAAGTTTTTGATTCTTTTCTAAAATGTTGGTAGTTAGGCATTTATCTTGCATTTGGCATGCTTTCTTACACATGACAAAACTGGTCACCATGAAGTAAGACACCATTCTTGAGTATGTAGTGGGCTAACTGAAGACAGAAATGCGTAAACTGTTCAGATTTAAAGCAACTACATACATGCGTTTTTCAGTAAGTTTTTGTACGACTAAAAGTGCCCCTCACAACTGCAGTGGCTTGCAAATTTGGACTGAAGGGTCCATTCTGTCAGACAGGTTGACAAACACAAACATCAGTTAAAAAAAAAACAAAAAAAAAAAAAAAATCAAACCAACCAAACAGAACCATATAACATACTGAAGATTATTTGAAAACATCCCATTAAATCAAAGCTGTTTAAGTACACCAAACTGTAAGCTTAATGCATAAACATTCATGTAGAAGAGAAACAGAGAGCAAGCAAAAAGTAAGTCTCCTCTTTTTATGAGAGTTGTCAAGACACTGACCAAACAAAGAACCATAAGAAGGGCAAGCTTGCTCACTGATGGTGTGAAGATAAAGAAAGGAAAAGCACTAAATGTTCATGGGGAAGTCTGGAACCAAATTATCTTTAAAGTCCCTTCAAACCCACACTACTCTACGATTCTACAAATATACTTTCCTTCCTAACTGGATTCTCAAGTAACAGCAAAAAGAAATAGACGATTGGAAAGTAGTAATTCCTATGAGGTAGCTGCAAACAGAGTAGCTTATACAGCTTGCATATAGAATGTGAAAGTTGCAGAAGCTCTCCATGCCTCACCTACCCAGAATTAATCCTCATCCAGGTCAGGTAAACTATCATGATTTCTAGAAGTGGAAAGGCAGAACTCCTGTTCTGATCTAATCTCTAGACTGACTTTTAATACAGGTGCAATTAAAGCAGGCAGTGTCACAGCCCCTTATCCCTTCCAATCACCCATAACTAACACAGAAAATTCAATTCACAGCATCCTGAATAGAATTTTTCTGAGGTTTCTCATGCCCGTACCACCCCCAGCATTCCTCCTACCCTTCCTAGGAAAGGCACATATTGCAGTTTAGTAAACGGTATGTCTCTGTGCTACAAATATATTCATTACATATTTTACTAGCAGACAGAAACTTGGTACTTACGAATAGAAAGTCAGTTTACTCAAGTCATTGTGCATATTGAAGGCATACAGTTCTCCCAAATGAAAAAGCTTTTCCAATGCCTCATAAATAAATATGATGCATATAAGTGCTGCAAAAGCTTCCTCAGTAAATCGAGTGATGTAACACACAAGGCTGCTGGCATCTGTGGCTACAAGCACTATGCATAAAAATGCAGTCCACAGCCCAATGCTAGTTCGCAGGGAGAGGTAGGAAAGATCATAATCCCTGTGTGAAGACAGAAACAGAAGTATTAACTGAGCCAAAAGTCACTTATATTCTACTTGAAAACACTGAAGCCGAGCTCAAGAGGTAGTCACTACGTTCCTCATCCTTGACATTAGATCTGAAGGAAGCAGAAACTTTTCTGTCTCCTCTTCCACCAAATCAAAGCAACATTGCAGTGTTTCTAGGATTGAGGGTGTGACTGCCTAGCTTAGGAAGCATAATGGGAAACTTTCTAGAATTACTTAGATGTTTTCCCCTACAAGGCAGATCAACTCCTGTTTACCCCCCAGAACCAAAGCCAGCATCTCAACACCATCAGAACCTAACTTTTATTTAAGTCCTAGCCACTACTTATCCCTGACTTTCTCAACAAAGCTCACCAGTGCCTCACAGCTCGGCCAAACCCCATCCATCTCTCAGTCTCCTGACACTGCATTCGTATCTTCATGGACATACGCTTTTAACACACATCTGTTTTCAATTAAAGCTACTGTAACAGGCTAGCAAGTTAGAAAGTTCATCAAGAGAACACAAACATCACTTACCTGCAAAATTTAAATAATATTTTTTCAAATACTAGAACTGGTCCGGTGCTCCCCAAAATAGTAAGAGGTTGCCCAGCAAAGAGAGAATAGGCAATCCCAGTTAATGAGGCTCCAAAGAGAGACTCTATTGCACTCTGTTTGGGGGAAAAGAAACTGCTGTAACTATGCTGCCTTTCACGTTAGCATTTAGAATCACATCTGCATAAACACAGTTTTGAGATGCATTAACTTAGAAACAAGGTGTAAAAACACTGCAATTAATATTGATGTTTGAGACAAAAATAACAACACAGTTTTGCAGTTACAATACCATGGAAAAAAGATTTTGCAAACTTCATTCCTGAGAAACATAAAGCCATCCAAAACCACGAGAACAAGTTACTAGTCCTGCCAGCTATAGAGGAAAAACATACCAACAATTACCACAAATTAAGAAAATAAAAGGTACTCAACATGTAGTTTACAGAAAGGATAATCTGTCTCTGAAAAGAAAACAGACAAATATATTGCAACATACCTGTACTAAAACCTGAATCAGTCAACAAAGCATTACAAAAGAAAGAAACTTGACAGGTGGAGGTGCAGGGGAAGCTACAGAACAATACTAGTTTATGCATACATGACATCAAAAATAGATGAGTAATAAAACAATGTCCCTCCTGGTAATGCATTTCTTTTCACTGAAGTAAGATATTTACTTCAGCTCATGATTTAGGTGTTTAAACACTTTTCTGCTAAAAAGAAGTTATGCTGCACCTCAAACAGAAGGGCAGGACTTCTTAGATGCTAAAATGATATGAAAATAACTTGAAAATAGTTAAATACACTATTTATAATTATGAGAAGTCATGGATTACAGATTGAGGGCTCCTGGTGGAATTTTTAAGTATTTGCTATTTTACAATTACACAAGCCTGAGTAAACAGTATTTATGCAAAGTTAAGCTCCGAATCAGGGAAGATCTAAAACTGGGCAAAATGGTTTGCTGTACTGGGGCTATTAAAAATTAAAACATAAGTCCTTTGCTAATTACATTAGGCAAAATATATATACATAATCACAGTCTCTTATTTTACTACCTGTGAATTAGTACTTTTGGTCAGTCAATGCATTAACCTTGGGGTTCTCAATCAGGGTGGCAGGGACAGGAGTACTGTGGAGGTGATGACCTCTGAGAATGTGAGGGAAGGTTTCAAAGACAAACTGTGTACCTTACAGTGTCAGCTACTGTGCTTGAACATGTGTGTGCAGTAACTAAATTTTATATTCAATGATGCACACCAAGTATCTGAAGGCAGCAACAAACCCGCAAACAATTCCAGATAGCTAGAAGAAAGAACGTGTTTAAGAATAAAGCTTTAAAAGGAGCATATGTTCATAATTACACATAAAGCACACTCAAAAGTTACATCAACATTTTGATAACCAATCCTACATTTACAGTGGCAAAAACAGCACATAGAATGATATAATTTATTTTGGCATTTGCTATCAGCTTGAAGTGCTACATCAATAAACAAAAAATATGAGTCAGCACTACTTGAAAGAGACATAACAGTTAACTAAATTTTAATACAATACAAGCTTAAAGAACTTGATCTAGAGTAACAAAATGATTTTTATAGCACCATAAGCTTTACCAGAACCTTAAAATTTGTAAAGGACATGTCTAAATACATCTTTACTTCCCCCAAGAGGACAGAGCCTTGTTTCTTCACGACAGATTTACAAACAGAAAATACACTTCAGATTAGTTAACTCAAGCCAATCGACACAAATACGAAGTTATTAACACTGGTGATTTTATGTATTCTTTCCCTGCCCCCAAAACCAAAGTTAGCTACTGCCCAACATTAACACTACCAAAATTTTGTACATGTATGGTTTATAATCAAGTCATTTACAATGAAGAGTATTTTCTGCTCATAAACCTTAGCCACTTTATAGTTAACATACCATTAGTGAAAGCATATGCATATCCTGTCCATTACTTAAATACACAATTGACTGCTACCCATACACTGCAGGCATTATCATCCTCATAGGCCTACTACTCAAGGCCAGTACATGTTCTTGGCTATCCACCTTGAGCTTCTGACTTTGCCTGAAGTAGGCCTAGTGGGATGGTGCACCTTTACTACTATTCATTATTTTATGTAGCCAAAAAGAAGGCAATGCAAGCCTTTTCTCAATTCATGAAAGCCATTCATCCAGTAAGGCAGGATAAACATTTTTTTTACCTCCACTGTGCATCTTCTCCTGTTCACATGGGTTCCCCACATTTTCCACAGCAATTACCTTTTGGGGAAGATCTGCTCTGGGGCAGGCTAATCAAGTGCTGTGGGTAAATTCTTCAAATACAAGTATAAATAAATGAGACAAATGCACACAGTGACTTGCCTCTGAAGGTCTAAAAGCCTGGCCACTACCATTCTTTGTACTCACTATTCTGCCTTGTGTAGCTTCTCCCAGGAGCCCTCCAAAAGTGATTACAGGAGACATACAGGCACAGTATAGGAAAAGAATCGAGGCCAGGCACTGCAGGCTTAATGCATCCTTGAAGTCACTCAAGAAAAAAGGTGCTTTCCTTTGGATGTCAAGTATCAAACCACCAAAAAGCCTAAATAGGTGAGATGAAACTCGTCAAACTGTACACTAGAGGATTCTAGCTAGTTCAAAACTATGGGCTACACATGACTGCCAGTGCCTACTGCCAGCACAAATTAGCTATTTTGTAATCCAGATTAAATCATAACAGTTTAAAATGTAAATGAGAATCTTACCTATTCCATTTCAGTAGTATTCTAAATATAATCAAGCAGGTTATCCACATTTTTAAAAGCTGGCTAGGTATTTTTGTATATGGGCTAGATACTGAAAAAATATCTTTGCAAGTGCTTTCACCTAAGTAATGCTTTAAGTCAAATCTGCCTTACAACATTCAAAAGAAGGAACAGGAGAAATTTGCTAAACCTCAACTAAGACCACTGCATTGACACATTTTAATACTACTACTCCAGTAAGCTGATTCAAATGCTCTACATGCATATGGTTAGAGCTATAAATAAATTTAGGTCTACTATTTTTACCAATGTTTTCACCTGGAGTATAGAGATATGCTAAAATGGAAATACAAAAATCAAACATATGTCAGCTCAAATGAATAAATTACTCGCAAGAAATTAAAAAGGTTTTGTCAGTTTCACAAAAATTTACAAGACTCCAAAATATTAGGTATAATTTGCACCTACAAAAAGAATTATTTTGAATTATAAAAAAGGTAATTTAACATTCCATTCCTAAGAAAAACAAAAGTCTCATCTAATAATAAATGTGGGCAGAAATTAACCTCTCAGCTCCACATACTGTCTGCAAAACAGCAAAAGGTAAGTATAACAAGGCCAAAACAGTAAAAATCAACACAAATGTTGTAAAGTCCTTCTTGCAAAGGTAAGAGAAAGATGCATTTCATTTGGAAGTTCATTATTTTGGAGATAACATATTTTTCAGAATTTCTCAATTGATTTAATCCTTACTCTCTGCCATGGGTTCAGGAGCAGCACTCTCATATGAGACCCTAAGGTTTAATCTTAACCAGGTATTTCCAATGTTGGGCTTTTTTAGCAATTATTGCAGAATTAACTGGGAATAACAATGCAAGTCAACTGAACAGAATTCCTTCAATTTCAGTTTAGACTTAAAAGAAACCTGACCAAATCCAAAACATAACCAATATCAAAGTATTTTTTTCTCCTTTATATCCCTCGATGCTCTATTTCATACATGTTTAAGAAAACAGATTTAAATTGAAATTTTTAGTACCTAGCCCAATACTGAAAATTGTATATTCCTGCTACGATTATGATAATTGCATACTCTTGACAATTAAAACATAAAACCAAACTCTTAAAGTCAGTTAGTTAAATTAGGCAGCATCTTATATGAAATCCTTCACAAACGTGTTGAGAAACATTGCCACAGGCTTGAAAATGCTTTAAGTGGATTGGCATTTATAGGCAAGAATTCAACACTTGAAAAGGAAAACGGATGCACTCTGACACTTGCACCATTATTATTTTATGCTCAAATGTCACCATTAAAAGTAATAAACCTTCACAGTTTTTATTTCTTTATAGTAGTATTTAGGAAAGTGAACACACCTTCCAGTTCTCTCAAGCTCAGGTCCAGCATGATGGCCTTCCTCTTTGAGAGTTTCTCCTGTAGGAGTAGATCCATTTGGAAACTTAGGTGCCTTCCTTTTCTCCTGGGTGAGGTAAAGGTGGGGGGAAAAGAAGAGAAAAATACCGTACTTTCAGAGTGCCTTTAAACTAAGAAGTACAACTCAGACAGCATGTAGAGACTCCATGCCTCCCAAACCTTTATCATGTTCCCAGCTTAACAGCAGACCTCCATCTGCTAAAGTCATCTTGAGTACAGACAACTAGAACTGTACAAAACTCCCCAAAAGTATTACTTACTAGTAATACCGTGAACAACCCTATCTTCCCTCTTTCTACAAGAAATATGTCCATGAGACATTATGAATAAAAGGCTACCTTTTCAAAACACAGCAGAGGCTCAACCACAATTGCTTAGAAATTTTTAGGTTTCTTTTCCCCCCACCTAAATCATTTCCAGAGCAGAGGACTCTAGCTACCAACACCAACTGACCTCACTTTTTGACACAGTGTTTACCTGAAGTGCAAATAAGAAGTCATTCCCCTATTGAGCAAGTTGTTCACAGAGCTCCTCATAAATTTCTCAGCCCAGCTTGCTTTGCAAAAAGCCCTGAGCCCTGCTTATTTTGGAAACAAGTTAAGTAGTAGCTTCAGGCTGCTCATGAATAGACTGTGCTACTGTCACCCATTCTGTTCCATTCCACCCACACCCCTAAACCACCACTGGATTCAGCAACGTCAACCTTCTGAATCAAGAGCACTTCTGATCCTGGCAGCAGCAATTTCCCTCACTTGTGAAGAAGAAGTAAGAATCAGAGTCCCTCTGAGGTCCAGGTTTGACCTGGCTCTAATTCTAAGCTTGTGCCACAACTGAGCAGTATGATCCAGCTTTTAATCTAATTCATAAACATTCTGTGAACATTATATGCTAGCCAATATACATTACAACATTTCAATAAATGTTGTATGCAAATGAAAGTTTTTTGAAGAATTACAATATTCTTGCTGATCATTCTTTGACTAATAATCAAATATATAGTATGCACTGAGGTACAATTTCTGACTAATTCTCCTAAATCTCACAGAAACTCATTTCAGTATTATGAAAGGAAATATAGTAAATACAACTTACTTAAAAGTATAGAAGGAAATGGAGTAACACTTCTTTTGTTTCTCTGATTGTTTTGGTTTTTACTGAAATGGATAATCCACTTTTTCTTCCCAAATGTGGGGACTCTCCTGATGCTCTACTAAAGTATATATTCAGTACACAATTTATGTGCATGTTTTTGTAACATTACCTGGGAAGGAACACTTTTTGGTGGCTCAATTCGTATAGATGGATCCCATTCTCCTGGAGGCAGGACTGTCACTTGGTCTAAAAATTCATCAATTCCTGACAACAAATCATTTCGGTCTTTTGCTTTATAGGCAACATCATGGAAAACCTAGAAGAAGAAATTATGAAACAGTGGTGGTGGTTTGATTTTTTGAAAGAAGATGTGATTACAAGGGACACTGCACTATTTTTTAAAAGGCATGGAAAATTTTTTAAAAGCCCTCAAAGGTTAAGCTTTTACTTTAGTTGTATACTTTTGCATTAAGAGGTACCTTAAAAATTAGAAGCGGCAACTAAAGGTTTTGATACTCAGTTCTCACACTGTACAAGTACTGTATTAATAGACTAGAAGTCAGTTTTAAAATAACCAGTTTCTGATTTACATTTCCAACTTTAAACTGTTCTAGAATAAAGAAACCTTAGAATTTCTGCTTGATAGCTCTAATAATTATCAGTAACTCAGTAGGTGGTGCTCAATAGGAAGTCAGAATTAAGACATTTTAATTATGCTCAGAAAGATCACATTAGTCTTTAAAAGTCCGAATTCCTCCGGGGCTCTTCAAAACCATTACCAGGGTTAAACATATGACTTCAGATGCCTAGTAAAATCCTAATTATTTGACATCACTTTGATTCAAAAGATCTCTGATGACTCAATCACATTCTTAAACTTACTGTCCAGAAAATTTGGGCAGTTTGCTGTGTCCTTTTCCAAACACAGGAGATTCATAGCAGGCTCAGTTCCATTTAATAGTTAAATTTCTTAATTTAACAAAAACAGCAAATCTATACACCAAAACTAATTTTTTTTTTTTTTTTTTTTTTTTTTTCAGAAATGCATTTAGGATTTCTTCAAGAAAGGTAAGAGGAAAAATTAGTTTACTATTATCTAGTTCATTAACGCAAGAAACTGTAAACTTATGCAACCAGTTGGAGGGGGGTGTGTGTGCTGGGTGTTTAACACTGCATTCCAGAATATTTTAATTAAAAACAGTTGGTAAGCACACTATTATAGACTTCTTTAATCACAAGTGTTTAAAATATATCACTCACATCATCTGTCATAAGTGTTGCTATTGATCTTCCAATTTCATGGTATTGTGGAGCTTTTCCTGCTGGTCCCAGCAACAAAAACAAAAACCTGTGGAGAGAGCAATCAAGAACACAGCTGACTCAATTGAATATACTCGGAGGGTTTTTCCAAACTGATGTTTAAAGAAAATTTAGTAGTGAAGTAAAACCCCTCTTCATCATTTCAGATCTTAAAGACTACTGCAAGACTAAGAAAAGGCTGGCCTCAAAGTCATTAATGGAAGGAACTCAAATCCTCAACCAACATTATACCAAAAGCTTCCTAATTAAGTCTAAATTTTCAAGTTCTTATAATGCTTGATATGCAGTAGAAATCCAAGGCTCAATGGATATTTCCTCCAAGTTATAAGCCTTTCTGACATTTGCACTGGCAAAGACTTTTTTAGTGAGGGCCCAGGAGCTTTATGACCTGCTCTAGCCTCTCTAATGATTGATCTCTTTCAACAGGAGTTAAATCCCCTTAGTTGCTGTGACTGGGCTCATCACACAACAGATACATTGATGTATTTCAAGCAATACACTGGGCATAGTCATATAGACATATTCTCGGTTCTGCGTCAGTGGAAGATAGTCTGCATTTTGAATACCTAAGAGGGTAGAAGTGACATTTTGGGAAGGGAATTAAACCTGGGTGTGGTTCACACCGTATGTTAACAGTCTCAATTTCTAATCAGAGTAACAGTTGTTACACCACCAAACAGGATTAGTAACTTATACATTTGAAAGGATACAAAGCAGTGAACATCCATAATTGTTTTCATGACTTTCTTCCTATACTCCATGAAAATAAAATTTCTAAGTACTTAAAAAAAGTAGTGCCTTCTTTCCCCATACAGTACAAAAAGCTCAATGTTATCTTTCCCTTGCAAGGTGAGTATCCTAACTGAAACTGCATCTTTAGAATCAAGTATGCTACTCCAAATCTACAAGTCTAAACCATTCTGAAAAATTTAGGGCAGGATAATTTTAGTTACATTAATACGATAATCTGTATGCAGAAATTCTGGAACTTCTCATGAAACATCATGAGCAACTAGTCTCTGAATATTATCCTGCCTATTTATAGAACACTGCCAAATTACCAAGCAAGCACTTCGATAATTTTAAATACTAAAAAGAAAACCACCACAATACATAAATGTACAAATTTATGCCAAATACCATAGAACAGACCAATACATCAACATGCACAGAAAATGAAATGCCCTCTATGATGACTGATAAAACAACCTGCCATCTCTATCATGGGACCTGCATTTTGATGTTTGATGATCTGTGGTAAACCACTCACAGTATACTATGAGACTCACGATACCAGGGGGATGAGAATGGGTGCACCAGGAAGGATAGCATATTGCAGATTGGAAACCAATTCAACGTATTAGCTGCAGATTGGTTACCCCAGTGTTAGCCATATAGATTCTAGCACGTAATTGAAAAAAAGAAGTTTTTCCACCACTGAGGCTATTTATATACAGAATATTTCTATACAATGAGCATAGTTTCAAATTACACAGACTTTCAGACTTTGTAGACTCTTTCCCACTTGGCTACTCTGTGCCATGCTGAAGGGATCTATAGCAAACTTCATGCTGATATTTAAAATGGCAACACAAGCTTGGAAAAGTCACTGCTTTTACTCAAGGTCAACTATAAGCTTCAGCTTCTGCATTTGTTTAAGACAGCATCATTATATACATTTAAAGCATTCAGAGACTTTATGGTGGATCTCATTCCTTTAAATTTGGCACCAAATGCTTGCCATCATGTTTAACAAAAGTTGATATTTCTTGAGCCTAACACAGTATGTATAAAAAGGTACAATTTTTTTAAGATCTTAAATTTTACTATCATCTTGTGTAACTAAAGCCAAACTTTCTAAGCAGTTATTTACCGTGTAGGAACCGGAACTTCTGTGAGACCTGAGAGAAGCACAGCTGGGGAGAGCCTCACAAAAGCAATAATAGGTCTTTCTAAAAAGTCTACTTCTCCCACTAACACATTTGATGCTTCAGCTCCTGCAGGTATTTTCCTCATGAAGTTCATATCAACCTATTCATACAAAGATGAAACAAGTGTTTATTCCCTTACATAAGTTTATCAGTATTTACTAGACATCTATGCTACAAAGGCAAATTATATATCCCACAGTACAGAAAAGACAAACATATGTAGAAAATGTCAGGCAGCCAACTAATAAAGTATTTTTTAGAAGTTAGAATTACTACTACCTACCATATTCTGGAAGACTCCAAACTGCAAAACCACCTTTCTAATATTGCTTATCACGACAAACATTCTGTGATAGTACGTAACAAATTCTACACATGAAATTAACTAAGGAGAGTTCATGTAATTACATATGGTTTCTAGAATGCAAGTAGCTGGTTCACAGCTGTGTATTTCAAATAGATCATAATTTTGAAATATAATTTGTATGTTTGTCTTTATCCATGAAGAATATGATGGCTGAAAATACTGACATTCGTTTCTGTAAGTAATTATAGATGAGCATTAGAAAATGGTACAGCACATGAACTCTGTCCACATAAACACAAGCACCAGTTACATGGCTATCTAGAGAACTTACGGGTGGTCTCTTGAGTCCCGCATTAAGTGTGCCACAACTACAGTGCCAGGAGGCTGAGTCCTGCCCAACAGGAGACAAGGCAGGTGCACAGAAGGACACACCAAGCAAAAACAAAAACTGTGACAGAGGAGCAGGAATATATGGCCCCTGTCATGACTGGATCTGAACTACAGTGCAAGTTAGCTTTCCTTAAGCATAATTAACCAATTTTCTTAGTGTTTCACAGATGGAACTAGTCCAGAAAATCAAATTATGAAAGAAATACAAAGGATTTACAGTATTGACACAAGATTTCCTTCAGAAAGTGGTATTGTATGCTCCTAATGATTAAGACGCACAATAATAACTTTTCTACAGCAAACTCATAAAACATATGAAACAAATTTCCTTTCAAAGCCCTCTTTACAAAAGAGTCCCAGAAAGTCTGTCCTTGGGAAAATGTTACATTATCTATAATATTGTTTTCAGTCCTTATAGCAAATCTTAGAATACCTCCCTCTGCATCAGAAGTACAGCAACCGTACTCTTGAAGTTACCGTTAATGAAAGATCAAAGGAAACAACGTTCAGTGCCACTGGGAGAGCTTTCAAACACATTTGACACATTTAGCCTACAAGCTACAGCTAAATACATAGGTCTTGTGTACACTCCTACACATGTGTACCTATACGTTTCTTAGTTGTAAATAAGAAGGGAGTTACAACCACATTTTTTGTCACATAATTATTTTGTGCTAAACATTAAGGTTACTTACCTTACTAAAATCAACCGTGCTATTTTCTCTGCTTCCTCCTGCTCCAGTACCTTTAACCTCTCCACTTTTACCAGTATCTAAATTTCCAGGTGCTGATTGTGGAGATGCTAACAGCCCTAAATTAAAACAAAAGGGGTAAGTTCAAAACGGTGCATGAAATGAACAAAGTATGCGACACTACCAACACTCAATGTGGCAGCTTGTTTAAAGCAAATGTGCAAGTTATTCAGTAAGGGTGCCCTACATTAGTATCATAAATGCAACATTAAGAAGTCACTGTGTTGTCAAAATAATGACATCGTTAAAAAACACAAGTATTGCCCAAATGATGGCCATTTGCAGAACAGTCACCAGGAAATAAGAGCTACATTAAGTGCAGAAAAAAATAACAACTCTTGACAATTTAATCGTAACTGCTCTAGTAGATAGCAGACAGCACCTTCGCTATATTTAGAAGTTCTCAAACACAAAAAGCAACACCTCTGATTCCCTAGTCTTCTCTACAGCAGTTATTTCAAATGTAAAAGCCTTGGCAAAATACAGACTACAACTACAAGGAACAATACCCTAGTAGTTAACTAACTTGCACAAATAATTTGTGTACTACGTGAAGGATAAACAGCTTGCAAACCACTATTCCCATCTACACACCAAAGCTCCAAGTACTGATCTGACCAGACATTACTATACGAAATGGTGTCTCTTAACACATTAGCTGAAGAGGCACATGCAACGAAGCTGTTAAACATACAGCTTCCTTTTGACACCTGCTTCAAGACAAAACTGTTTCATGTATCTTGCCATGCTACTAGCAACAGTGAATTCCTGGTTCATTAAAGCTGCGAAAGGCAAGTAACCCAGGTGTTCATACACCTGAATTCCATACTGTGCCATGGCTATCCCTTCCCAACTACCACTTAAAAGCTGGTCTAGACATGCATAACCAAGCCCAAATCCCATCTTTTGTACTACAGAGCTTTTACTTCTTCAGCTTAACATGCACTAACAGTGCATTTGGCCTTGCTTGACTACAGTAGACCTTTTAGATATGGTGATAAAATCATGCTTTAACATGCTTTCAAAACCACACTGGACAAAGAGTAAAAGTCTCATCATTGTATTACATGCAGAAAGTTTGTATTTAGGCCAAGCTTCGCTCAAGATAAAACTGAAGCCCTCGCTTGGCTACTTGTTGGCTATTGTCCTAACTACTATTGCATAATTAATTGCATCCATCTGTGTTATAATTTAGTAATATGACTTTTTTTAGCATTTCAAATGATTAACTGAATTAACTTTATTTGATCCCCAAATCTAGTTAAACAGAAAAAAAAAAAAAAAAAAAAATCAAAACCCCAAAAAACCACCCTCATTCAGAGCCATCATATCAAAGAAACATGCAGGCCCAAGCCTTTACCATTAATTTTCATTCTTACAGTTCATAGGGATGTAAGTGGTGTGGGTAGCTTTTCCTGAAGCAAAAACCAAATGAAGTTAGTAAGCTGCAATTTCCTTTGCGAATCCTAACATGCACAGGTAATTAGCTAACACTAGAAATACAACATTAGGTAAACTAGGGAAAACAAAACAGAGCAGTCATAGTTCTATTCTTCTGCTCCAAGATCTATGTGTTATTCACAAGAATGACTAACAGCAATCAACCACCTGCGAAATCAGCTGTTCAGAATCTTTTAAGTGCATAAGAGTTGATGTTAAGATGTATTTGTAGGACCAGAAATAGAATAGAAATATTAAGCAGCTGTTGCAGAACAGAATAAGAAAGTGGATACACACAAACATTTCCCCCCCCCATATAACAATAAAGGTAACTGATGAAAGATGAACAATAATGCATCATTTTGCCCTTTACACAAATGCTCTGTGAGCAAAAGCAGACTAGAACAAAATGTGGAGAGACAACAAAAGAGGAGAATAGAAAATAAGGATTCTACACACTAGCATAAACTAATATATTTCAGTGATACCAATTCTTCTAAAAGGTTTGCCTTCAAAATGTCTCCAACCAGCCACAGTCAAGATTCACAAGTTTTAGCATCAATACAGGAACATATGTCTGATTCTAAATCATGTAGTAAATAGCTGTCCTTCTGCTGGTCATGCAGTCAGACAGACTGCTCTGCTCACATGAGAAGACTACTAAGTTTTCAGACCTGATCAAGCATTTCCATATGATACTGTTTCATTATGTATATCAATCAGTCTGATATTATCACTTCTAACGGTAAAATACTTTTACTGACATCTCTAATAGAACAACTTCTTTCCTTCTCCTTTCCGGTTCAGTAGATACAAACTCAAAAGCTACCGATAAAATGAAGTCTACTTAGCAATTTTTCTAGATCAAAGACAGAAAAATTAATCTCATCTTCCCAAAGCCACCAATGGGATCTTTAAGAACACACAGATCTCTTCTTGATGTTATTAGTTGGGCTGATACACCATTTGCCTCCTTCGAAGCACAACAGTTGATCAAGTCTTGAATAAGCTTTGATTGAAACACCCTAAGATCACTCAAAGTATTGAAAACTACACCTTCACTAAAGTTCATGTGCATTTTTTTTTAGCCAACTACACTTAGTTTACTACAGTGAACATAAAAATGTAATGGAAAATACCTACTGGAAAAAGAAAGTAAGAATAATACAGACATCTCTACTCAGGTAAAAATAAATATGTTGGGGAAATAAGAGCAGTTCAACACCTAAGCTGAATTATTCCAACATTATTGTGTTCATACAGGCAAACTTTATGAAACACAAAACTTGCAAATACAAACACTATATTTGTATTTAAGGAAATAAAAAAATCAATTTTAAAAACTAAATTCCAATTGAATTTTGAAAATTGAGCCTTAATGTGAAAAATATTAAAATTGCTCTTAGAAGGAAAATATGTACATCTTTCTGAATTCCTATTTTCAGTATGTTATTATCGTAAAAGCAAAGCTGTTCTAAATATTATCTTACACAGTTTTAATCAACATTTATCAGTGAACCAAAAGACTTCTTGAAACAGGACACTTCACTGTTGTTCACAGACATTAAGAAAGCTTAATGACACTGGTGAATTAAGTGTTCTCCTTCAGCTGTGACACCTCTCTCTCTCTTTCTAGGTCTATCTACGGAATTCACTATCAACAGTTTCAAAGATGGAAAAACAAAAGCTGCTCTTCAACTGATGACGAAAGAAGATCAATATTGTTAAGAGAGCACTTTGCCTAGTGGACCTGTTATGAACTGATGACTGATGAAAAGTGGCAGATTGAAAGTGTCCCCCCTCCTCCCTTCTTTTGTAGTAATTCACATTAAGTTCAGTAACCTTCCAGCTATTTATTAAGGCCAAAAATAAAGTCTCAATAGCACAATGTCAAAGATAGATGAATGGTATGCAAAAGAAAACCATCTATTAGAAAATTAACATGATTCCTAATGCTCACAGGAGGTAAACTCAATTATACAGATGTGGAAAAAGTATACAGGTTGCAATATTCTGAACTACTAGAGAGGGGATACAAACCATAACTTATAGTGGAATGGACCAAAGGCTTGGGGAAGAGAGGCTGGAAAGCTGTCTGGCAGAAAAGGACCTGGGTGATGACTGAAGGCTGGCTGAACATAAGCCAGCTTGTGTTCAGGCAGCCAAGAAGGCAAACAGCATCCTGGTCTATATCAGAAATAGTGCGGCCAGCAGGGCCAGGAAGTAATAATCAAGAGATTAGTCCAATTGAAGCCCCAAAGTCATAGTCTGAGAATGTCTTCAGAGGTAAGTGTACGGAAAATGTGTCTCTGTGCTCAGATGACTTCTTGAATTTAAAAAGGGGGAGGAAAAAAAAACAAACCACCAAAAAAACAAACCACATAAAACAAAACCATCTTTCATCATTATTGCTGTTCATCTTTCTCTGGAAAGACTTTCATTTATGGATTAACTGGAAATCATCCCTTCAGATTCTTCCTTTATGACAAGCATAAAGGAACAAAAGCAATTTGAACACAACTTGAGATTCTGGTGAAAAGCCCTATCAGTGGCATCGATAAGCTCTATTGGTGGTATATTTGTGGTATCAAAAAGTTCTATTAGCAGCATGTCAGGGCATGAAGTATTGGATCTTCATTTGTTTGCCATCTCTTGGTGTCTAAAGACCTTGGGTCTGGCATGCTGTAATTCCTGTCAGATGAGTAGAAAAGTAAGAACTGGATGACTGATTACAGCTGCTTTAGTTCTGGTTTTTTATTACCTTTGAAAGATTGCCCATGAGAGAGAACAATCTTAATTCTTGTATTTTCCCATAAAGAAGTGAAAGAACTTTCTGTTTGCTTTTCTGAATTTAAGTAAAGACAGACCCTTTCTCCAACTCAATGACAGCCTACAACTTTGCTTGCTCTTTTCTTCTCAGTGAATCCGTTGCAAAACATGGAGATAACCACAGCCTTTTCTCTGTCAGCATATTTTCACTGCTAGACGTAACAGTGTGCTCTTGTTAAACAAGTGAAGAAGGAAACCAAGAAAAACACCCCATACCCTAAACCCTCCCTACCCCCAGGAAGAGCTTAAAGGCTAAAAGAAATGATCTTGAAACTTATCTATCTAGAAGAATCCTGAAGTCTCCAAATAAGTGATAATTTTGCATAAGCAAGCATAGCAGTATGCATGCAGAATGCACGCAGAATGCACAAGTTATTAAATATTTACTAAAAACTACTGAAGAAGCTGTCAGAACTATCCATCCTTTCTTTCAACTTACCTATACATTCACATAACTTTTAACATGTAAAAAACAATAGATTTGCAAGGCAAAATAATAATAAATTGCAGAGCTCTGATCTACAAACCTACAATTATCAACTCTTACCTATTTTACCCTATTTTGCGTATCTAACAGACCAAAATAATGATTAAGTGCCAGATACTGAAGCAGAGCTCTAATGTATAGCTACCTGAGAACAGTTTTACATGAACTGAACCTGCCAGTTTCATTTCATCATAAACTGCCAATGTTTTTAATGGCCCTTGTTTTTAAAAGAACAAAAGCAAGAAAGAAAACTGCTTAAAGACTTCGTGATACAAGTAAGATAGGAATGTCATTGAAATTTTATCTTCCCTAATTCTCTTCATGTTCATTCCTAATACTTCACTACATCTTTGGCTGTAGCTATCTCAGGATATTAAACACTGGATTAAAATACTAACTCAACCACTGACAAAAAAAACGAGCAAAGCAAAACCTGACATGGACTGCAGGTGAGTGAAAGTAAAAGGCCACCATTTTTGACATTTTGCTTATATGTTACATTTTAAAAACATTATTCTTTTTTAAATTACACAAATGAAGGTTAATTAAACATTGTTCTTTTTTTGTTGGCTTTTGTTAAGAGTTAAAAGGTTAAAAATGCCAAACAAGGAAATAGTACAACAGAATAAATAACACATGCAGGCAGGCAAAAGTAACAGTTATCACATATTCCTTTGTGTCAAAGTTATGTGCAAAAAACATCACAATGCAAGTGATCCAGATGCAGAAAGCATCACAAACGGACAGCTTAAATCGCTATAGTTGCCTGGTGTTTTGTCAGTATTTTCCTTTGTCTTCTTCTCATGGCTTTCCTGCACTTCTAAGTCCTCCTCAGGTGGGTGGATTACTACTGAAGGAATATCATCACTGGCAGATGACACCAGCAATTCCTTGCCCTGCACTGGACTTGGCTGGGCACTTGTAGTTGGCAGGTGGCTGCAGGTAGGACTGGAGGGTGGTGTGTTTTGAGGGGTGGTTACAGGGGTTGTACACCTTGAGGCTGACGGGGTTCCAGCTCTTGAAGAAGGAAGAAGGTAATTGAGAAGAACTGACAAACGGTTTTCTCCTCTCAGGGAAATATTTGAGGCAGAGAGACCTGTTCGCAAAGAGTGGCAGGAGGCTGAAAGGCCTTCCCCCAAGATAAAACAAATGAAACACCATGAGGCTTAGAACAGGGCTACACTAGAAAACAACACAGACACAAATATGCATTAACAATTTACATAGTAAATTGCAGGCTTATGGGCAAAAAGCGTCATACTCATGCAAGTAAGACGAGAAAAAAGCAAATCTGATTTCACACAACAGGAAAGTCAGGAATTACTGATAAGTACTAATTAGAAAGGCAAAGATATGTGGGAGAAGATAATATCTTAAAGTCAGTAATATTTGTTAAAATAACCAAAAAAAAAAGTACAATTGTATCTCTTAAAACTGGAGGGATTTCTTATTCCACATTGCACAGCAGCTACCTTTAATGCCATCCAAAAACTACATTAAAAAAAAAATCATTAGCAGCCAAAATATTACAAGACTTCAGTTAACTGTACCCACTATATACAAAGACTCATTTTTAAAATTAGAATATTTCAAAATGAACATGACCAAACATATCTAATCATGTTAAATGCAACTGTCTTCCCAGAAAAGTCTGCTTTTAATAAGTTTTCTAGTCAGCTGTAGTCTCAATAAGTATTTTTGAAGAGGGCATGAGGAAACGCATTCTCCCCACTGTATTTCTTCTTGCTGTGACTTACCAAAGATCCCAAACTGCATAAAATCATGATCCAAAATTCACTGTTACTTTTCTTGCCCTATCCACTTTCACTGCCCCACTCATTTCATATAAAGAGAACATAGTCTTGCCATGTTGCCCTCAGAATTAAGTTTGTAATGGATTTCAGATCTTCATTAAACAGGAAAAAAATGTTTATCCTCATATCAGTACTTCCATTAGAAGGTTTAGCGATACCATTCCTCTCCCAAAACCACAAATACTTTTCTTGGGATGGCAGTCTCCTCAAGAAGAGTACTGATTACTGCTCCTACAATCCCTGAAATCAAAAACATGCTGTTTTCATATACCACACCATCAAGCAAGGGAACAGCAAATTAGACGCATTTAGTCTCTCATTTATGCTAAGCACTACAGAGATGGATACATTGAACAATCTTACAGTAATTTACAAGAAAGAGGCGTAGAAAGTATGACTAGGTAAAAGTTACATACATTACCCTCTCCTCCCCTCCCCCAACTATGGAAGAGTGGATCCTACAAACTTGATTTAAATTAAGAACTATTAAAACTGCAGCACAGTAAAAACAAGAGGACCAATACAGCAAACTGGCTGATTTTATCCACATTAATCACTGCATTAATAACTAGATTTCTGCCAGTGTATGTGTGATGAATCATGAAAATGATATCCTAACACACAGGTGCAGTAAGGGCTTAAAGGGTATTATGCACATATGCAAACCGAACTGGTTCGGTTTACAGGTTTATTAGAGGGTAACCATAGCATTATAAAGAAAAAGTAAATTGGTATATGCTGGCAAAGAACCAATTATGTTACACTGGTTACTCTTATTTGAGCATCTATCCCATATTCTGTTGTGATAACAGTATTAGGCATAAAATACACTGGAAAACGGAAGTGACACATGAAAAGGAACTGACAAGCAAAAGCCCTTGAATACAAAATTCTGAGCATTACAATTGGAGATGCAGGTATTCAAGGATAGGTAAAGCCTAGTTTCTACGGGAAATTTTCACGTTTGCTGAAGAAAACAGGGAAGTCAGAAGTTACAGAAGGAACTATGTTCTTATATAAATTAGCCGTATTTTCATTCTAGAGAAAATGAATTCTAGAACTATCACAGAAATATTTATGCATGCATCATACATGCACTAGCTAGCAAAGTACAAACAAGTTGGGACTTTTGCTGGAGCATACTCCAACTAGGTCCCAAACAGAAGTCCCAACAATCACTTAACTAAATGGAATATGTAAGCAGTTAGGCATCTTTCAAGACAGGAAAGGAATCTCACTTCAAGGAGTGATTCATGAAATCTGTACTAAGTTTTTACCAGATTAAAACATTTCCATTGAAATAGTATGCATGTCAATGCACAGCAAAAAGAAAACAAAGGACAAATATGGAAATAGCAGCCGTAAGGAATAAAAGAATAAAGTAGGCTTTTCTGCAGAATGTATTGCTACTTGGACTTTGCAACTGTGTATCTAGAGTAAATATTTTAATATTCCAGCATATTTTCAGGAACTGGTTGAATAAAAGATGTGGTACAGCCTATAAAAAACATTGCTAATAGCTTCCTGTTTTGGATTCCTCCCTTCCCCATTAAATCCTTTCTACAATACAAGGTAAAAACCAGCATTACAGCTAAAAGTAGTTTCTCCACCATTAGCACAGTGAACTTTTTGTAGTCATATTAACAGTGGATTAAAACATAGTAACTGTCAGCATCACTTAACTCACAACACAACAACTAATCCCTGGTATAAAGACTGAGTAAGTAGGATCCATTTGATGAACATAAAGCTATGCCACAATGCTGAAATACCTCAAGCATCACACATTTTATTCAAGCATATCCCATTAAAAAAACGTTAGGACCAATACAGGTCTACTTCTATACTTCAAAACACTAATGCATGCTATATATACAGGCAGGAGTAGAATGTTTGAGTGAAGCCAAAAATATGTGGAAACACCAAGCACAGCTACATATAGCACACACTGTTATCATTAGTTCTTTGCTTATCAAGAAGGAAACACTTATCTGCTATTACCAGCTGAGTTTTCCTTCATCTCCCAGTGAGAACATTATTTAACACGTTAGAACAAACTGGATGCTACAACTTCTCTCACCATTTCTTTCAAGCAAGTGAGGGTCAGAATGTTTCTTGCCTATATCTGCAAAAGACCGAACCAGGGGAATCCGATTGCTGAACTTTTTCTCGTTCTGATGATGGTGCCTCTTCAGAAGAGCCTGTCTCACATTCTCCCTTATGGATTCATCCAGCTGGCCTGAGGCAATCATGTTGTCCAAAACCATATCTGCATAATAACAATAAAAATTATATACATTGCTATCAAATCACTCCTCCACCACTTTCAAGCATTGCAGTTGCACAAAAAATAATAATAAAAAAAAAAGGGCAATATATTTAAAAAGAAAAGTATTTTCTTCAGCAAAGTCATCTTCAAGATTCCACAGGAAATATTCAAAGAGGTCACTAAAAAAGCAAGTGTGAGGTAAAGGAAAGCATAGCATGCAGATTCAAGATAAAATTTGCTAGTAGCATCATTTTAAGAAATAAGTTACTTAATATTTAAGATTCCATTGTCATTTACTTCAACTTTCAACAGTGATTCATTTTCCAAAAAACCCATCTATGTATTAAAAAAAACATTCACCAGAAAATGAATACAGAGACAGAAACACAATGAAGAACAGACTTAAGACAGTCCTAACCTGGTGCTTCCTATTTTGAAAGTATACAACTATATAAAAGTGAAAGTTATTAAAGAATGAGATTGAACTGCCTAACTCCTCCAATCATCTTCAGTTGCATTAGGTTCTTGAAGCTACAAAATAGCATGGGATTCACATGCTTCAGAAGTAGTGTGAAACAAAAGCTATTAACATCATCTAAAAGTAACTACTCAGCTGTCAAACAATATCAAGTTTCAGAAGGGAAAGCGATATGTTCACACTAGGAAAGAAAGCCTGCATGTTTGGAAAAATACATGGTGTGACTTTATAGCTGTTGTCATTTTTATTAATTTAAGGAATGAATTAAAAGTAAATTATAAAACAAAACATTACTTTTAAAAGCATTTATTGAACATTTTTGCTCACTAAAGTCAGGAAAATAGGAAGGGAATACAAATATCCTAATTTCAAAGACCTCAAGATAAAACAAGGAAACATTTCAAGCACTGCCAGAGCTTTTAATGCCAAAACACCCTGTCCTTCACATACATGTTGGTCAGCCCTAAGCCTAGCGTGATTCCCAAGAAGGCATTCCACTGTCTGGTACCTGTAGCAAAAGATACCATGAAAATTATGAAAAACTAGTTTAAGTGCCCACAGGCTAAGCAACTATATTTGTATCTGTGTTAATTTTATATTTATGTATTTTTATTTATATTAAAAAGTCTTCAAAGTTCATTTTACACCATCCAAAATGACCACGTGATGGCTAGTGAGGACACCCAACATAGTAGGTCAAACAACATATACAAAATTTATTTCTGCTCACCTTTTAAAAAGGTGGAAAAACAAACAAAACCCAGACGTGAAACAGTCAACTGCACTAATGGCATCAAGTTAACATCCCTCAAATTATGAATAATTATGGTACTAAAATGCCCAAAGAAGTCCTAAAATACTCTAGGAGATATTTACATTTCATCTGTAGTAAAAAAGACAAAAAAACACATTCAGGAAGCAGAACATACAGAGAAATTCTGGGCCTCATCCCAAAACATGTAATAAAGGAGGTTCTACTCATGCAGTGTAGTTTTCTGTGAGAAGAATTTGTAGGACCAGATGAAGAAAAATGGAGTAAGCATGCACATACCTGTTTCTTCAATACAGGATTTTCAAGAACATATAAAGACACTGTAAAAACATCTCAAGCTATAGATTAAAATATAGGAATAAAATAAGTTGTAAAAAGTGTTGCTTCAACCTGCAATCTCATCTAATGTGCTTGCTCTCATGTCCAACATGACCGTCCCATTAAGAATACAGCTTCGCAGTTCAAAGAGACTGTGCAGAGACAGAGTTGCTACATAAGGTTTGCTCCATCGATCACCACCATCTTCAACATCCTCTTCAAATTTCAGCCACCTAAAATGCATACACATATTTGTATTTCTCCTGGAAGACACACAATTTGGCAATCAATCCCATTCTTCTCTGCGGCTCCATATGACAAGGAACAGAAAATCCCATCAGCTCCTACCAGCTTTCATTTTTTAAGACATCCCAAATGACCAACAGCCACAGTATCTTATCAGGCTTTTTAACCACTCTCAACTGTTTCAGATTTCACCAATTTGTTTCTTTTGATTTGAATAACACCTGTTTATTCAAAAGTTCCTATGAACAGTGTGGGCTTCTGCCTTATTACTTGATTTCCATATCTGAATTTCTTTGGTATTTTAGGAAAGCTATCTGAAACAACACAATACCATGTTCAAGCCTCCAAGAGTGCTATGTCAGACACTGAAGAGCTAGGTAATACTAATATGTGTAACTGTAAATTGATATTGATCCTGACTCACAGGCACTATATAAATTGAACTACTGCAAAAGTCAGCATGCAATACAGTAATGAGAAGTACTGAATGCAGAAGAACTTCCTAAGCATGTATGTAGAAGGAAGCTACTTGACCAAGAGAGGCCAAAAATAATTGTGCCTGTAATGTTCATACAAAAAAAATAATCAAATACTACCCAAGAATGTACAGAAATACTGAATTCTAATATATCAGCATTAATAACAACTCTTACAGTTCTAACTTATACCTGGTTTGCAGTTCTTTAAATAAAGAACAGATATACTTTGAAACAATAGCTTTCTAGCATACCTAGCTGTTTCTTTCCATTCATATTCTTCTCCATCCCTGAAGCAAAGTTCATCCATTTCAGTGAAGAGATCATGGGGAATGTGTTCATCATCATCTTCAGTACCCAAAATAAACTGCACTCGTTGCGATGGCGTGTCTTGAAGAAAAGGAGAAACTGAATAGTTAAATGAAGTCATATGTCCATTATGAAAGAAACACCATTCAGCAGTAAGATCTCCTGCTCTCAGAAATATGTAATGTGATACTGGCTTCAAGATGGAAGAGGAACAAAGGAAACATGGGTATTTAAAATGAGGCCCTTTTAAAATTTTTCATTGTTTCTGAAAACATCCAGAAAATTATGCTTATACAATATAAGTACTTTTACATCTTCTATAGATTAACAATATGAAAATAAACAAAAGAAAAATTGGTTAAAAGGGAAAAATTAATACACTGAAGGGCTAGAAACCCTGTTTTCGCTTTGAGAACAGAATAAATTATACCATTGTGCTATACACTCTAACTAAAGGGAGGAGACTCAATTATAAAATGAGTTCTTCAATACAAACAACATTCGCTATCAATTAAGATCTACACCAGATTGTTTCTACAAGCATAAGATCAAATGATAATTTGTATTTGGGAGGGGAAGTTTTGAAGATGGACAAAAACCAAAGAACTGCAGGAGAAAGGTGAAAGTAGACTTGTCAAAGCATTCAGATTTGAAAACTCCTTAGTTTCAGGCAAACTGACCCCATGCCTTATGGAGAACGACTTGGGAGTGTTGGTCAATGAGAAACTTAACATCATCTGGCTTCAGTGTGCGCTCACAGCCCAGAAAGCCAACAATACCCTGAGCTGCATCAAAAGGAGCATGACCAGCAGATCAAGGGAGGTGATCTTGCCCCTCTACTCTGCTCTTGTGAGACGTCAACTGAAGTATTGTGTAGTTCTGGTGTCCTCAACATAAAAAGGACATGGAACTATTGGAACAAGTCCAGAGGAGGGCCACGAGGATGATCAGAGGACTGGAGCATCTCCCCTATTAAGACAGTATGAGAAAGTTGGGGCTGTTCAGCCTGGAGAAGAGAAGGCTGCATGGAGACCTCATAGCAGCCTGCCAGTATCCTTCAGATAGGCCTATAGGGATGCTGGGGAAGGACTCTTCATGAGGGACTGTAGTGAGAGGACAAGGGGTAATGGGTTCAGACTTAAACAGGGGAAGTTTAGATTGGATCTGAGGAAGAAATTCTTTACTGTAAGGGTGGTGAGGCACTGGAATGGGTTGCCCAGGGAAATTGTGACTCCCTTACTTTAATTCAAATTTTGCCTCTCAAGTCTAGAAGACAAGACTGATATATTACAGTGAGACATTGTGGGCCTGATTCCTTGTTTGAACTGATCACAGATCCTTCTGTTGTGGCAGCTACAGCTTTCTATGCCAACTAGAGACTCCTTTAAAGTCTATGAAAAAGGAGAACTCACCTCAATAAGTGACAACAAACCAGCGTTGCCTTGGCTGTCAAGACAAAGAGGGTTTTTTTTCAAAACACAGTACTTTTAGACAAGCACTTCAATTCAGGTTTGAAGTTCTGTAGTTTTTTTTGGTTGTTTGCTTTATCTGCATTTTTTGTTTGTTAATAATTTTATCTTACCATATTGATCACACTCCTAAGAATCAAAACCCATAAAGTAAAATGAAAAATCACTAAGATTTCACTCATTATATCCCAGTGAGAAGTATGAATGCAGATATGCTGTTTTGATTATAAACTTGTTGATTTAAACCTACTTATTCTAATTCTCAGTAACACACTTTGTACCTTCAGAACAACATTTTTTTATCTCTATCTTTTTGCTTTTTTGTCATATGTTTCTGTAAGTCACTGTTTCTCAGAACTGGAAATTCACAGTTGTTTAGCCATAATTGTATTTACAGCCAAAGTGCAGCTATCTTATTACTTGGGTCAAAAGCCAATTTATTTATAATACAAAACATTTGAAAACTGACATCTGTTCTTGAGATACACAGGACTTCTGAATTGACGTCAATGATGTAAAAACCCACAAAAATGCTTCCGGTGAATTTCCTTGATGTTTTTATCTGAATGATAACTCAGAGCAACACAGTGTAATTTGCCTCTTTTCTTTGTGCTACACAATGGTGCGAAAGGGCAAATTTTAAAAATGCCCAATAGTTATAATGCTAGCCAAATTCAAGATAGCTAAACTTAGCTGTCTTTAAGACATGAAGGTCTTTTGGGGGATTCAGATACAGATATGATAGGCAGTGATGGAAAATTGCTCCTTACTCTAGAAAGTGAAACTTTGAAATCTGGGATCACTTGAAATCTGGGGAATAAATGGGTAGAGGTATGCTTTCAATGTTCATGTTTCAGAAAGCAAACTGGCAGTAGCAGCTGTAGCTATTTGATTTTTCTAAGCAGGTAATACTCCCCTAAAAGAGTTCTGTCTATGATTTATAGGTGCAGGTTTCAGTCTTTATCACAGTATGAAACATATCTTGAAAGAATAACTTATGGCAGCTACTGACACTATCAGTGGACATTTGGTTTCTTATTTATAAAACATCCCTCCAGGGTTTCTTATTTGAAAAGGAAGCATTAGGAAAAAGTGTTACCTTTTCTTAACTATTTACAGAGTATTAGCCTTAAAGAAGGCCATAAACAAGCAAGTCTTCAGGGACTCATAATTATAGCTCAATGTGTATATGTAAAAGATCTTTCTCTAACTACTTAATAATGACTGTGGAAAAAAACTTGAAAGTGGAAAATTCAAGCTCAATTTTGAAAGGCCTATAATGTGACAAATTCTGGAGGTAATTTGGGTTCCCCATCTACCATTTATAGCATGAAGAATATATTTATGATGCTGAGTAATTTAAAGTTAAGAATGTCCTCAAACCCTGAGGCATTTGTTTTGTCCTCTCTAGTTAATGATGTCACCAGTGGCTAACCGGGCCTGAGACAGTTGCTTTATCATAATCGCATTACTTAAGGCTGGGAAACACCCTTAGTTCATCTAGTCCCTCTAGTCACCCAGTATTGCTCATTTGTAGGAAAATTTAATGTATTTCATACCTCATAACAGGATTCTTTGGTTATTCCATAAGCAGTAGAAGACTGATTCCCTATGGATTTGCATCCTTCCCCAAGACAGGGATACTGTTCCTATGGAATATGAACCTCCTAATCAGTCAAAAGCCTCACGTAACCAGGTTAGTCCAAACCTACCATAGACTGCTCCATATTTACATAAAGGGTTTAGTCCTAACCCAGAGACATGCGTGTTTGGTCAGCCCAGCTGGATAATCCTTTATATGACTGGGTATGCAGCTTCTTCCAAAAGAGTTGGGTAACAACTAATTTTCTCTGCTTTTCCTTCCTGAGGAGTCTCTCTTTTTTTTTTAATTTTCACAAAACTTACAGAAATGTATCTATTTTTGAAACTTTTTCCTTTTTTCAAGATTGATATTAGAAAATGTAGTTGGAATTGGATGGTGTTAAGTACTTATCACACAGAAAATCTGATAATGACCTGATAAAATCAGAAAGAAGATTGCCTGGTTGCAAAAGTGTAATTTCTTAAGGCAATCAATTACCTAATAAATAATTTTATGGCCACTACAGTGCTGTTATAAATCCATAACTTCATGCATTTTCCAAGCAGCATGAATAATGTACCATATTATTATGAATTTATCCAGCTCTCCTTTTCCTTCTTGCATGCACGCATGAAGTATTTTAGGGTTGATGACCATAAGTTCAACCTGTGTCATTATGACTCAAGTGAAATGAGTGTTTACAAGAGTCAAGTTTTCTTGTTCTCTTCAAGAATGCAAATCTAGACTTCATAATGACCCCAGTGACACAAAGGTTGCCTAATGTGCAGAATCACTAGTAGTATAGGTGATAGTTGAAGAAGGGCTTTGCTTTTTATCACCTGAAGACACTGTGTTGTTAGAGAGGAGAACAAATTAACTTTTGATCAAAACAATGGAAATATTTTTTTTAAAGGCTTCACTCACAACCTTTTTTCCTGGAATTGTCTGGAACTCTCAGCTGCCACAGTCACGATGCTTCCAAACAGGGATTTGGCCCCTTAAACACAGTATTTTGGATCAATTTCTTTTCCATTTGTCTAAATATGTTTAAAAAAACTGTTATTTAAACACATCAGAGAGAGAAACGTGCTGCAAAGAGAGGTGGGCAAAACACTGAATAGGTGAATACAAAATGGTTAGGCTAGACATCAAAGGAAATTTTTCAGCTGCTAACACAGAGAGATTTTATAACTTTAATGAGATTGTGGTGGCTTGAAACGTGCCTATTTTTAATATGTTGATGGAAAGAACTGCATGATACTGTTGTCTCTAATAAAAGAGCTCTGGGCTTGATGATCAAGGAAGTAAGTGCCTTGCAGCAAAATGCCCCACAATTCGGACACGCCACTCCTATTCATTTTAATGGAAATTACATGCCCAATTACAAAGATAATTTTGAAAACATGTTTTGCTGTTTGAAAACTGTACAGGAAGTTCAGAGAATGTGTGTTGTGTTGACAAATAAATCTCTCTCTGAGTTAGACAGCAATCAACAAGTGTGAAACTTTTGAACCAACATTTTCAAAACCAGATGTCTAGATTCTCAGACTTGTATTTAAGCACTTATTTGAGTTACTTTCCAGAAGTCCAAGCTTTTAAAATGATTGCACAGTAACATGGAAAAAGTTGATAGGCAGACTTTAAAAAGAGCATTCAGAAGTATCTATGCCTCTGAACATTGAATAGGAGAGTCTTTAGCATCATAGGTAGAGTTCCTTAATATTAATGCAAACCCTTCATTTTGCGTTACATGATATGTCTCATTGGTTTTCACTCAAGAACTGTTTCTGTTTCCCATTTCATCGATGGAACTGATTAACTTTCTTACACTTTTTTCATTCAGTGAAGGAATAATTTGTGACGCTGGTTGCTTCTGCTACAGATTGAGAAGAAGATAAAGGTCTTGTCTTCCCTCTCTTCCCTCTTCTCCCCTCAGTAATTCATCTGCATTAAAATAAAACAGCTGTTTGGGGGTTTTATAATTCATATTTCAATTAGTTTAACTATACTGCAAATACTGATGAAACTGAGGTAGTGGAATAAAACATCAACATATGAGTTTCAAATGCTTCAAGTTCACAGGAAATAAAATAGGAAATAAATTAAAAAACACTGAAAAAAAAGAGCTCATTGGAAGGAAGTGATTTCCCAGCAAAGTCCAGGCCTTTTTATTTTTTTAGCACCAACATCAAATTGTGTGTGCTATAATGCACAATTATGTATTTAGAATTCACATTCCCCTATGCAAGTCTTCTTCCAGTAGATAGATAATGCCCAGTTATCTTCTTTTAGCAGAGGAGGAAAATTAAGCTCCTTATTTTTACAGTTGAATCTCCTATTTATTTTTTATTTTGACCAGGTGTCATGGCATCGGCAATCTATCTCTATCTGTTTCCCATTTCAAGAAGACTTCATTAAGCTCACTACTCTGGTAAGCTGAATGAAATAAAACATGGCAGAGAAGTTCCTTTCAAAGACTTTTAAAAATCCTCTATGTCTGTGGAACAGACACGCATTATTGAACAAGTTTCAGAGCAGTACCATGATTTACTGTGTTTTCAACCTAAGCTAAGTCTACATTAAAACACCAAACTGTGTGATGTCAAGGTGAATGTAGATATAGAAATAAAAACAGAACATATAGATATTTTAGGGGGTTAAAGATAAGGGATTTAAACATGTGCAGTGGCAAATCACATTTAGAATTATTATGGTTTGGTTGTTGCCAGCTTTTGGAGTCTACAATAGGTGAACTTTCCATGCCCATAAATGAAGTAAGTCCATCTTATCTTCCAGCCAATATTGTCCTTGTAAGCAGCCTTGACATCATTGCAATAAGACCTACCACAAGAATGTGTTGTCTTCTTCTGCAAACGATTTTTTAAATGTATATTTTTTTCATTCTCAGAGCTAACAGGGTTTGGATGAACATATACTGTGTAACTCACCAGCAAATGACAGAATCACTTATGATTCATAATTATATGGCTATTGGGAATTCATCTTAGCAATTATAAACAGATGAGAGGAGTAAGAAAAGTCCTCCTTCCTAGACAGGATATACTTCTATGATCTGAGTCAGTGGTGAAACTAGGTTATGAAGCAGAAAGGTGGTTTCTATTAAGGAAAATAGGAACATCTAGTTCTACCTCAGTCCTCTGATTTAGAAAGCAGTTTTCCTATGACTGCTTGTTAGTGGCTTTTGGATACTCCTGAATATTTTGGTTACATTTTCTTTTGGAGCAAAGAGAAACTAAACTGTGTCTGACCATCTTTCACTGATCAGTCCTTTGTTTTTCTTGAAATGTCATTATTCAGAATATAACAGAGGGAGTGACAGCTGCCTACATCTGTATAGTTATTGCTAGTGAGCAGATAGGTCCACAGAGCTAATAAAGATTTAAATTGTAAAGATAAGATTTTAATCAGTAAATATATAGTATATCTAGCTACTTCCGAAATCTTTTTGTGCTTCTTTTATAAATACAGGGAAAAAGCATTTCTCTGATCTGTTCTAGATACCCAGCCCATGATGAAATGAAGTGTGACTGACATGACTGCTTCTTTCCACTGACTGTGACAGGGGCCTTGATAACTAGCTTAGATGAAGTCATCAACATTTAGTCAAATAAACCACATCTAGGTTTCTTAAGACCTTGTATTCTTACTCAGTGGTAAAGTAGCTATTGTAATTTATGCACTCAACAAATAAAAGAGAAGACCAACAAGTGGACACATGTAAAACAATGGCACTTTAAGCAGTCTATATAGCAGAAGTTTTTTTTTTTATCTTCATGGATGAAAAGTAATGTTTTCTAACATTGCTGTTGGATCAGTTAGACATACTGAACAAAACCACATCACAATTATCTAACCAAAAGAAAAAGAACAGGAACTAGCTCCTCAGAGAACAATAGTTGTAGTTTCTGAAGGTGAAGCTGAGTCATCAAGAGCATTCTGCCTCTGGAAGTCCATTTAGGAAGTGAAAGTGCAGTCTTGGGTATTGCAGCCATCCAGAATAACAACCAGGCAAGATCAAGTGATATGATTTGACTAAGTCTATGTCTTTTCAAAAGACAGTGGTTTGTTGGATTTTTTTTTTCTCCCTATAGGAATTGTCCTTAAGAATTTGACTATTTAAGATGATTCTGTGAAAGGATCCCCACTGCATAGCAGAGGTCAAACTCAGCCAAAAATTCTACCAATTTAGTCTGAACTGTCTCTTGAGTCTCTATAACTGATTTTGTCTTTTAATGCTAAAATAATAAAGCGTCTTTATTATTGTTATCTGCTTCCTGTGGACACAAATTATCTAGTATTCTCACAAAAAAATAAAGTATATGCTATTTATATTCAATGTGTCACAAGCCAGAAACTCAGGAGGGGAGGGAAATGCGTGACAATGAGATCATACAACTACCCAGCAGACAAACTTACTGAAATGGTCCTGGATTTTTCTCATTTTGTCTTCACAGTTTCTTGCCTTCTTTCTCCTTCTTTCTACATTGTTTTTTGGTTTGGTTTGTGAGATTTTTTTCTTTGTAGGTGAGAATTTTAAAAATGATTGCATGAATGATTGCAGTTAGTCTGGTTTGCCACCATTATGTCTATGAATTCAAGGAACAAGCATGGGGATAGTGAATAGGGGTAAATAATATAAACACAAGGCTAAATTAACGAAGAATAAACACTTCAAAAGGCAGGCTGGCAATAACTGTGTCAGGTATGGACTGGAAAGTAGGAAGAGATGTCAGAATTATACAGTGGATACATCAGCAGAGGAAATGGTTACTGCAGAAACTTTGGTGTACTTATTAAACCTAAAAGATGTGCATTAAAATGCTATATTTATATGGGGTTCAAGCAACTCAAGAGCATGGTTAGCTGTGATTATTAAAGGAAATAGTGTAGACAACTTGCCTTGATTATATCTGACAATAGACAAGTTATTCTAGATAAGAACAGTATGAGAGGGTTTATAACTATAAAAGGTCTGGAGCACAGAAGTGTAAATTCGAAGTAGTTAGTCTAGGTGTGGCAGACAAAGAATCCATGTAAATAAATAAGGAAGTAAACATGGAAAAAGGGGAGTCCTGATGTAATGGCTGGTAATGAGGAAACAATGCAGCTAGTGGGGCTGCTGACAGAGCAGTTAGAGAAGTGAGCAGTGAAGAATAATCATGAGGTCCAGGGAGAAACTGGCTGCCAAAAAGAAGGGAAATGACTAAATGTATTAAAGGACAACAGGAAGAGCAAATAGGCTTTGAGCCAGGCCAGAAAAAGAAAGTCAGAGGGAAGCTACCATGGCTCATGTGCTGCATTGAATGTTTATTCTGCAATAAAAGCAACAACTGAGATGTTCTAAGCACTCAAAGATTTAGAAGAAAAGATAGAGATATGACATCACATAAAACTTCTCAGACAGAAGATTTGGCTTATATCTTAATATCTTTGATATTTGGCTTTTCGTCATTATCTTTGATATTTGTTTGCAAATTTTCTTCTTATGACCTGTGCACTACTAATCTGGTGTACAGGGATTTTTTGTTCCAGCAGTTTCTCATCACAATGTGAAAGGTTCATCTCATTCCGTGATGGTAGCTTTTATGCTTGTAGCAATTCCCTCGGGTTGGCAATGGATCATTTACACATCTGAGAATGTTGTTAAGAAGCTTCTGAGGTGGAATGGGAATCCAGCTGTAGCAGCTACCTACTGCTCTTATTTCTTATGGTGGGCTCCTGAGAGTTGCACAACTGCCTATTAGCAAGCTGATGATGGATGGGACAGCTGTAAATTTACAAGTAATGATAAGCTTGAGACTCCTAAATTAGTTAGAGAACAGCAATTTGCAAATTTTAAAACAGATCTTGAACTAGGATCTTTTTACAGGATAATGCCACCAGCAAGACAACAGGTTAGTGGTTGAAAGCTGTAAGCATTCCTCTGTCCTTCTTTATTGAAAATAGATAATCCAAATTTCAGGACAATTAGCCACAATGGTTCAGGTATGTGCTTTAATTTTTCTACTAATCTGCTGGATGATCTTCAGGAAGTTCCTCTCCAATTTACTTGAATTTATAGCTATTTTGTTCTGCAAAGTCATCTAAATTCATTTGCTCTGGAAAGTAAGTGGAAAGGAAAAGGAATTAATGCATTAAGAAGGAAAACAAGAATAGTCACTCAGGGATGGTGACAAAGAAGAAACAACAGAATGAGGAAGAAGGAAAAATAAGGTAGCTGTTTCAGCAGATGGAAAAGAGAGTACCACAAAGGCAATTCTCTGAAGCACTTAAAAAAACGCTAAAGTGAAAAGAACAGGGAAATATAACTGGGAAAGGAAAAATGAGAGCATTGAAAAGATGCTAACTTGATGCACAGAAAGTCAAACCTTGTTTTCTTTGTACTCTTTGACAGAAATCCAGGAATATACTGAAAGGCCAGAGAGATGGCTACTGACAAAGAAGTGAACAGCTTCCTTGGAAAAAGAAGGAAGTTGTTCCCATTGTCCTTAAAAGAGTGAAAGGAGCAGAATAAAATAATTACCTTTTTCTCTCTTTTTTTTTTTTTTTTCTATTTCATCTTCTGATCTTTCATATCAAGGATTAATAGGTGAGCTTCACCTCACCTAAATTTAAAAGGTTTTACCTGAGTTAATTAACACATGAAGTTAGGTGCCTGTGGTATTCATTCACTGCTCAGTAATCTTCATCCATAATGTTAGGACCCTAGAGAAGTCTGGGCACAAAGAAAGGTCACCAGAGGATCTTGGATGAAGATATGTTTCACAAAAAAAGCTGTATCCCCACTAATTAAGTTTTAGTGTCAGTTTTGATGTATCTCTGGACTCGGTCTATACTTAATAATACATCATGTGGAAGGTGTCTCCTCAGCCTAACGCATTTCAAATACTTCTTCTTTTGGAGCTGAAAATACTTGAAAGGGTTTCTTGTAATCACGATTCAGTCTAAAGATACTGATGTCCTATGTGGTCCATGCCAGGAAACAGAAACGCAATACCGAATTTTAAAATGCACACAAAGATAGAACCCAGAGGAGACCAATATAAATTTAGTAGTCCTATGGTCATCTTCAGCAAGCATCAGTACTAATTGTTAATTGCTCTGTACAAGCAGGTGGTTAGTGAAGAAGTACATGTTTCACTTAATAGGTTATTGTTTTTTTAGTAGAACAAAAGTTTATATGAATATGTGGAACATGGCATGAGGGCCAACATATTACTTGGCACTTTTATTTAATGCTCACGGTTGTATATTTGGAGTTCAATGGCATTACCATATGAAAATAAGCTTGAAACATTTAGGGTGTTGCAGCTGAATAAGGACAAAGCTAGACATTCAACATGGCATTAACCTGGTGCAGAAAAAGCCAGTTTCTATTCTTGTTTTGTTTTTTTTACTACCACCTGCACTACCTCTGCCTCCTTTCTTTCATGAGCACATAGAGTTCAAACTTCACAAAACCAGTACTGTCTCTCAACTGCATTTCTGCTGTCTCCAGGGCTGCAGCAGATAGCTGTCTGACGTTGTCTGAGGTCTGTATAGGGCATTCGAGTGTGATGGGAGTTCAGCCAATCTATCCCTGAGACTTCAGTGCCTGACTTCTCTACTCCAGTTATTACTATTGTTTAAAGAGCTACACTAGTAAATTTGATGGAACTGCTCATATGCTTGAACATTAAATAAATAGTTTAATAATATCTGAGTTAGGCCTCTGTTTAATTGCTTTTCCTTTTTAATCACCAGTTCTGTAAAAAATATTTCTAATACAACTCAATTACAAGAATAATAATTTCATAGCATGCATGAAAAGGAGAGAAAAATGCCACCAAGGGAAATTAGAACATGAATTTCCTTTGGAACTTTTTTTCCTGTATTTGGATTGATGGCTTGTACTGCTTAAGTGCTTTGCTTAGATCTGCTTTGCAGTACTTTCCAAATTTAAAAAAGAAATGTGTGACCCTTTTTTTTGCTGCCCCCCTTAAAAAAAAAGTGACTAAACATACTTCTTGAACATCAGCAGTATCCCTTAGAGATGATTCATGAGATGCCATGTCATGGGTAAAATCAAAGGGTAAAAGGGCACCCTGAATACTTTTATTTATCTGGTGATTTGGAGGTTTTTTTTATGGATGGCCTTTTATTAGTTTTCTATCTGTTTTTATGATTTCTGCTAGTCTTTGTGTTCTTACAATAAAAGTAGTGGCAAAATCACTGAAAAGAGAAAAATAATCAGAAGAGCTAAAGTACTACTCCAATTTCACTCAGAAATATCACAACCATGGCTTTCCTGGAAGAATGGAGAACAGTGCCAAACTCAAGCAATATCGCCTATGAGCAAAGCACGAACAGCTAACGTGCCACATTGTCACAGCTACTGTAACACACAACTGAGGCTAATTTTAGGTTGAATCACAGAATATACAGATGAGTATAAGCAAATATCTTGCCTAAGAAGAATTGTTTGGGTTGTGAAACAAAGTCTAGAGTGGAAATTAATTGACAAGCTAGAATACAATGTTTAATTGGAATAATTTCAAAGCAAATAAAAAAATGTACTGTTCAGAATATCTGTCCAATAACTCTACTAATTGATATTATTTAATTGTATACTGCTTTTTTTATCCCACCGTACAAAATAGAGAAAGACCTATTTTCTTGAACATTGTGAAATTGTGCCCTTAAAAGTCTGTAGGGCACCACCATTAATACATAACTAACTGTGAATATCATCCTAGCATTTGTATGTTTTTTAACAAGCATGAAAGGATTTGCATATCATGCTCACAGTATGAATGTGCCACTTTAATCTTGTTTTAAATACCATTTACTTTACTGACCATCAGTTTTATTACTGTAGTTTATCTGATGCTGTCAGAACATGACTTTAAAGCTTAATATTGAAAAGGGAGATCAAACAAAAAATGCAATCACCACATTTAAGGATTACAGCCATGGTGAATGATTATATTTGATTTTTAATAACACAATTATAAATGTGATTGACGTATGTAGCTGTCACAGGAGAATATCTGCCCACCTATGTTTTTATAAATATGAGAATAAGATATCATTGAAACTCTGTCCTCAGTCTAACTCCAAAACAACTCATTTTCCAGCTCCAGCTAACTCTAGCCATGAAATAAAACCCTCTTAATGATTTCTTTCATTCTTATACAGTGTTGATTGATACAAATGCTATCCATTTGGGAATGTTATTATTACTCAAAATCATTATAGTTCACCTTAAGTTTTAACATGTGAGTATATATATGTTAAATAATAAAGCAGATATGTCTGTATGGTCTAAGATCTGCCTGAGAATGCCTTATTGGATGGACTATTTTCCCTGATTAAATGCTGGACAATACAAAGGAGACTGGAGTTTGGTCCAGTCGTTCAGATTTTGGGATGAAGCTGTTAAAAATTTCAGCCATGACAATATGTCTCTTTTGAGATATGAGCTGATGACACACTTTTTTGTTTGACAAATCAATGTGATAACTGAGTTGGAAAACCACTTTCTGGTAATGTGAAAGGAGTCACAAATATGTCATCTTCTCATACCTTTATGGAAAACCAGTACAACTTAGCATTCCTGTCTGTCTTCAACAAGATTAATTAGCAAGCTAATGAAGGTAACAGACTGCACGTTTCCCTTTGGGTTTTCAAAGGAGTCAAAGAGAAAGTCAGCGTCCAAATATCACTACTTATTTTCCTTTTCTCTCTTGAAAAATTCATAAGAAAATGTAGAGATACAACCATACATGTACAGCATTCAGAACATAGATTATTGGTATTTAAATAAAAGGATTTCTTCAACACTTGCCTTGCAAGTTCATATTTTTATTTACTATTAAATTTGTATTTACTATTACAGAGCATACTTCCCTTTAATGCTTCTCATATATATGCAAAGCATTTTGTTACTTGTGTATTTTTTTACTCTTACCCTAATTTAATTTTCATTATGGGTTTCCCATAATACAGAGGATTTATTATAGATATTTTGGTCTTTCTGACACCAATATATCAAAGTGTGTAATGTGGTCAGGTCCAATTTGATTGAATTTCCATTTGAAGACATATTTAATGATGCTGCATAGCAGTTCTCTTAAGCATGAGAACATGCACAATCTGTATGTATTTGACTATAGATTACGGTCTTTACATATTTCCAGGTTATATACAAGGTCTGCATCTTCTTGTATTACATACCTGAAAACATTTTTCAGTATAAATTATTGCCAGTTGTTGTTGAGATGCTCTTCTTCTAAAATAATATTATCTTTTTAAAGAAGTGCATGTATTTTCAGGGGAAAATAATTTAGAATTTACTATTAGAAACTGCAGCTGTTCATAACAGATACAAAAGAGTTTTTAAGACATTTCAAACTGTTTTTTCTTCATTATATGGTGTAAAAATGGGCATCACCCAAAAGAAAATTTTGATAGTTAGCATGTTCCTAGTTTATATACTACTGAAATATAAGCCTTAGTGATAGATTAATTTAGAGTTAATATCATGATTTGGTTCTTTTGCTTACAAAGTTTACTGAAAGCACACTGGTTTATTATTTCACGGATTGGTTTAATACTGCACTAATGTATCTTAGACTGTGGAAAATGAACTGGAAACAGAATAAAGTCTTAAACAAGTTAATAAAAAAAAAAGATAACCTGAGTCCTAACAGTGCTCATCTGACAATTTGCAAATCATGTATCTGGTTTTGTCTGGAAAAGACTGTATGTTGCACTACACAGTCAACTATTTCCATGTCAGATTGAAACTTTCAAACCTCAGCTGTTTCTATGACTGACCGTTTTTAAATAAGGCAAAAGATGTGGATCTTTTTTTTTTTTTTTTAATACAGGGCAAAAAAATTGCATGTTTATTCATTTTTATTCCAATCAAGACCTCACTTGTACTGACCATAAAAATCTTGCTGTTTGGAGCTTACAACTACAGTGTAAAAAGTGGGAAATTATAGAATCATAGAATCATAGAATCATAGAATAGTTAGGGTTGGAAAGGACCTTAAGATCATCTAGCTCCAATCCCCCTGCTATGGGCAGG
>JASSUY010008279.1:4743-18300 GCA_032466535.1 Forpus xanthops | reverse complement strand
TCTTCTGTTTTAGTGGTTGATGTTTTTCTTGGCCTGCATATGCCTGTGAAAAAATCTGTCATTTCCTGATGAGCGTGGGTTACAAAGTGACAGAACAGAGTTAGACAAGTCAGGTAGTAGAAAAAAAGCCCCAGAATTTTGCCATGTATCTCCTAGATGTGCCTAGAGTTGGGAAAAAAGTTATGTAAAAAATGATCAAGTTCCTGCAACTTTATTCTGTGTGGGAGCTGGGTTTATCCTCAATGTTTATCTGCAACAGTAATGTGATTCAACGCTTATGCGTATTTAGGTTTCATTGATTTGGACTATTACGACTTTTGGATAACCCTTTGCTCACTGTAGCATCTTGTCTTCAGGCATTTTAAGGACATTTTAAAATGGAAACTAATAAATGCAAGAGGAGGAACTCATAAGAATTATCTTGGCCTCAACTTGAGCCAAGTATGATCTGCAAGCCCAGGCAGCAATCAGTGCTCACTGCAGTTGTTTTCTCACAGCTGTCTTTCTCACCCAGAGCTGCCACTAGTGACATCCCTACTTCTTACTCCCAGGCCATGTCACCTCTTCACCAGCTGGCATATATTCTGATGCAGTGATTGTGACACAATCATGCCATAATAACTAATTTGATTAATAAAATCTCCAAAGCTAATTGTGTTTTGAATCAACAAACTAGAATTAGGACCTAGAGAAATTACTGCACAATTGCACCAAGCTGCTCCAATCAGATCCCCAAAGGAACATAAGTAAAGAAATATACTTCATGTTCAAGAGGTGTCACTGGAGTACTCTTAAGAGATATAAGCAAAGTGTTGTCTTTCATTTTCTAAAAATCTTGCCATCATCTCAAAGTGCAAAGTCACTTCCACTTCCACAAACCTTAAAGGCTCACATCAGATTAGGTTTGTGCCTTATGAAAAACTCTTGGAAGAGAGTGTGGACATGCCAAATTTATGTTTGTTAAAGCAGGCATTGAGGCTATTTGATTGGTACAGCAGAAGAATGTTATTTTAACCCTGAGCAGGAGTTGAATCAAGTGAAAATGTAGCTGAAATGTTTTAAAATGTAGTTTCAAGTAAAAAATAACCTTTTTTTTTTCTGCTGTATTTCAGCTCATTTCCTCATTTGCTGGCTGTGAAAGAGAATGACCTATGTAAATGTTGTCTTAGTGGGCTAGAATAACCTACATCACCTCTCTGAAAAATACAGAGGTAACTTCATTACCTGAAACCTTACTTCTTCTACAAATGTTATTTAGTATTTCTATGAGATCAATTTACATTATCTGGATAGAAATCTGACCAGTGAATCTTCTGCAATTATGTTGGTTTAAACCTAAATATTAAAAGATTTGAATAGTAATTAAAAAATCAATAAAAAATTTGGTTAAGTTGGTTGGGTTTTTTGTTGTGTTTTATTTGGCTGGTTTTGGGATGGTTTAGGTTTGGCAAACTCCATTTAAGACCAGTATTTAAACGCAGTAATCATGTTAATTATTGTGACAGCATTCCTGCATGTATACTTATTAAAAAGACTGTCTTAATCTGTTAATTCTTGTGTTTCCTAAAAAATTCTGACAGGAATGGAGAAGCACAGTTTATATCTCCATTTTATTTCTTTTTTTCATGTTTATATTTTACTTTTTTGGTAATTCTATATTGATATAATTTCATTTATACTTGGAAATTTTTCTCTATTACTGTGAGAGAAAAATGAACTACAGCTTTTTAAGGGTGTTCCTCTTAAATCTGGTGTAGGGAGCTAGATAAGTGTTTTAAGAATCAACATTCCCAAGATCTGACTCCATGAGTGGAAGAATAAAAGAAATGCATCTCATTGATGACAAAAAAATATTTGTAAAGAGAAACAAAAAGTTCCATAACATACCATGCATTTGAATTATTATACAAGCTGTAATTCTTCCAAGTGTCATCCTCCACATTCCCCAGAGAAGATGCTTGCATATAGCTGCAATTCACCTCCTCTGGGACAGATATCTTCTTACCCTGTTTACTCTATAGGAGGCTTTAAAGGTTTCTAGGCCTATCAGGAGAGTGATTAAGCTCATTGACCTCCTACAAGGCATACAGAAGTCACCATATCCAAAGCAAACACATTATACCCCTTTTGTGTTTCTCTAAGTGGCATTTGTAATGCTCTACCTAAAAAAAAAAAGCCAAAACAAAACAAAAAAAAAAAACCAAAAAAAACCCCACACAACTAGTTATCAAGAGATGATGATGAATTAGAAAGCACACTTGTACCACCCGGAGTAAGAGTCTTCTAAGGACAGTATGCCTCACACACCACTTTTGTCCCCAGCACAGGCCAAGAGGGTACAGGTAAGAGAGATCATCAACTTGGCACATGGTCTTGAACTAGAATCACATCTTGCTTGGTATACTTTAGATGAATCGCAGACCATAACTACTGTTACTCACAACATCAGCCCCAAGTGAAGTTGAACTATCCCTTTTAGCTATTTATACATTGTTCATAAAGAGTAATTAAAAAAAAAAAGGTGTTTTACTCATTAATCAAAATGGCTGCTCCATGTAACTGGTGGCCATCTGTAGCTATTTTTCATTTCTTCTTGGACAAACTTCCATTGACTGAGTATTAAATAAAGGCTTCAGTATAGACTCAGTAACACCACTGTGAATAATGTACATAATGCATGTAACATCTTTGTTTGATATAAAGCTATATGTCACAACAATTCCCTCTCCCTTTATTTTCTTTTTTCAGCTAAAGAGTAGTTTTTGAAGAGTGTGAGCTTTACATGGATTGTCCTGAGGCTGATCACATGAAAAAGCAAAGATTAATAGTTTGGCTGGAGGTTTCCAAATAATGCATATAACAATGACAGTGTAAAACTCCATTTGTAAAAAAGATGGTAATACTGACACTTCAGATGTAAAATGGAGATGAAGCTCTTTCTTGGGGTTTTGACAGCTTAAAAATCTTGTGATTCCAGTTTTCTTTAACTGTGGTGCACAGAATGTTTTTTTGTTTTTTTTTATTTCAGCGCTCTTCTTTTTCTTCTGGATCATTCATTTCATTATTTCCCAGCATTTGAGCTTATTTCTTCCTGCTCTGCTTATGTAAGGAAGTAAGACTGCTGACACACATCAAGTACAGATCTGAAAACATCCTTTCTCTGGTTATAACTAGAGGATTCCCATTGCAAAACTTATTGCGTCTACTGTAGTGTCTGCTTCCATCCCAACTCCTGCACAAGGATGAAGTAAATCATATTACACAAGAACAACAAAATAAATTCTTTGACTTAAAGGTATGTGACTTTTACCAGAAGTATAGCCTGAAGTAGAATAATGTTCCCAAGTTCCTGGAACACAGTAATATAAAAGTGGTAAAATAAGCAAGAGGAAAATCATAGTGTCATTCAGATGAATACCTTCAGGGAAAACAGAAGCGTATGTGTGTCTCCTGGTTTCTGAATGTACCTGAATGTGTGGACCAGTAGCATGAGCTGTCATGAGACCAGAGGAAAAAATTACGACTCTGCCAAACTTGGTCTTCATCACTGCTGGGAAAACAGTATTCCAATGAGAAGAGACCTAGAGATATCACAGTAGATTCTCTCCAGCATTCAGTGATAGTAGAGGTTAGATGGCCTGTTCATACCACACTGTGAGCACTTGTTCTTCAGTTGTATTACAACGACTGTGTGCAGTGGTTCTGGGCAGGTAAAAAGACAGACACTGGTTTACATGCAGCAGGAACAATGATGAGGCAGATTTATGTCTCCAGGCCAGCTGAGCCTTGCCATATTGAGAGGGAGCTTGCCATATTGCTTCCCACCACCTCCAGTCAGCCATAGCATAAACAAGAATGGGACTTTTACATGCAGAAGAGATTTGATAGGTATCCTACTCACTGCTGTGGACACTGTAATTACTGTTCCAATTGGATTGGAAGATAACAACTATAAAGAAACTCACGATTCCCCTTATGTCAAGAAAAATCTTTAAATAGCAAAAGATGGTTATAAGCAGCAATCTGCATCCTGAGCAAACTTTATGCAGCTATTGTTGGTTATTTAGTATCTCAGATAATTAGATCTCCACATATGCTGTTACTTTGCAGTACATGGGATATAGCTTTCCTTCGGATATAAGGAAAAGTTGGAAAAAGCATTTTCTAAGACTAGGGTTATGTGTGTAAACAGAATAATTAATGATAAGAAAATAATTAGACTTCATATTACTAATTTTGCCTCCACAAAGAAGCAGACTTACTGACTTTGACAGCTGCTTATTAGTTGAAAATAAGTCCCAAGCTGTGAGTCACATATAAAACGTTACAGCGACATACCCCATCTTTCCCCTTCAAAACACTGTAAGTCCTGTAACATGTATAGTCAGGAAACTCATCTAATCACAGGCCGGTGAGTATCACTGTTTGTTATATTTTCTGGAGGTGGAGGAACTTGAGGCCTCAGACAACTTTTTTTTTAAATAGTGCTTTCATTTCTGCACACTGGCAAAGTTGTCAGCAGCCTGAAGAGGGAAAACAGCGTGAAAATTGAACTACATTTTACATCGAGAAGTGGCCTTTCCTGCTAAGTACTGAATTGTAATGCAGAACAGCATGTGGAACTTTGCACTGCTGTGTCCTATAATATGCTGTTTTCACAGAGGATAGCCCCCACTGTTTTCAAGTTGACATTGATGTTAGCAATAAATCTGACACACAAAACCAGAAGTTAGAATGTTATGAAATACCATTACTTTAAAGCAGACAGAGATCTAGCTAAAATGCTTTATCATCAAAGGTATCTTGAAGATCATGTTAAAATGAGCTACTAAATTATATGGCTGTATATGTGGAAAAAAGTATTTTTTCCAGAAGCATATCTCCTTTTTCTGTGAAGAATAATCATTAGCTTTATGCAGTATGAACTACTACAATGCTAATGGTTTAGAGATTACTTTGAGATTGTTTCTCTTACCTGTAGACCCATTTTAGGGAGCCCTGTCCTCCTTCCAGCCTTCCACATTGCTTCTCATTTTTGTTTCCTATCTCAGTTTATGTTGCTGCAACTCAGGGCTAATGGTATGTTTTCATTATCATCCTTCATGAAATGTTCATCACATGATGGCTTAAGCAAAACAGTAAAGCAAACAGCAGGACAAAACAGGGGTTTTATCTATGGCTGCAACAAGCTAAGAGAAAAAGAAAATGGTAAGAGAAGATGTTATGGGATTTGCATGACATTGCTTAAGTTGTTAAACCAAACCTCATTTTTGTTTTAGGATTGGTTTGCTTTTTAAATGCAGGATAAAAATATCAGAAAGCTGATTCTAAAATAAATTGGTTTAAAGGGTGCTTTGCTGCTAAAATTAGATTAGAACCCTGAAGACATAAACAGCAACCATTTTAAGAAACAGGTAAGAGATGGAGACTTTAATGTAAGTGCATCAAGCTGCCCTTCAAGAAGACAAAGTAATGAAATTGTACTGATTTTCTGTAGCAGTGAAGAATGTCACCATACATTACTGCTTTGACCAAGATAGTCCCTGTAACGCTTTTCTGCAGTAATTTGCTTTGAAAAAAAACAAGCTTTGATTTTATCTTAGGACAATGTGGTGCATGTAGTTCAAACCTCACTGAATTATTTGGTTATATGCCACGTACCACACTGCAATGACATATTCTAATAAAAATTATACAGTTAATTATTTATGTATCTAGTGATATGATTACAACTAGCTAGCATTTTATTAGACTTCTTTATGCTTATCATCCAAATATTAGATTATATTTACACAGTATTACCTTTAGTTTCCATAATGCTTGTCCACTCACGGTACACATCTTTGTGCAATTCATTTCCAGGAAAATTTTGGTTTCACTGAATTTTAAAATTAGGAAAACAAAAATATCTTTTTTCTTCTAAGTGCTATCAATTTTCTGTGCCATGAATTGAAGGTGATACCCGCAAGAGATTTCTAAGGCATAATTATTGACTGCACAAGTCTTTTAAAATAATTTTAATAAAGAGACTGTAGAAATAATGTAATTATTAGCGATGTTATAGTGCATCAAATCAAATTATATATAATATTAGTCATTATAGAAGGAGCACAAGGGTGTTTCTTGCTAATTTGACAATGTTCCTCTGATTGAGTGTAAGTCTAGACATCACATGATAAATCATATTGCAAGTTTAGCTTAGTCAGAACCTCAGCCCTGTTGGATTTGTATGGCTGCCCCACAGGAGGTAAAAAAATAAAGGGAAGGTAAGGAAAAGAGAGAAAAACACCTACTGAAGGAAACACACCCTTGGCATGGAGGGGAAAGGGAAAATGATGGCTGTGTCAGGAGCTGAATCGTTTGGAAGATCTCCTGACATGAAGGAGAGGGCAGAGGGAAGATCAGGAAGTCAACACAGACAAGGAGAGAGGGAGTGTACAGGGGAAGCTAATAGAGTGGAAGGAAATCCAGGTCCCAGCCAAGGCTGCATGATCTCTTCATCAAGCTGCCCTTGTCTTGCAGCTGGCGGGGGGGGCTAGCAGAGGTGAATCCCAGATGGGGGCTGTGGTGCTGGAGCAGGTTTCTCTCAAGTGCGCTGCTCACCCCACACCCCGATTCCTTGCTTTTGTGTAAGCCTGCAGGTGTGCAACAACTGCAGTGTCAGCTGGATCCCTGTGAGTTTATGAGGGGGCTTCAAATTCAAAGGAGCAGCAGTGGGCCGCAAATGAATTCTGAAGCTGCCATAAACTAAGAGCTATTCTCAGGATTTTCAATGATATTTCTATCCAATGAATCAAATTCATAAAACATACAAAAGAACCCAACTTTGGCCTTGTATGAAACCCTAGTTTTGTAGGCATAGTCCATGCACAGTTAATGACTGATTAATTTGTCAAACACTGTGATCAACTTCAGTCCTATGCTTACTGTTCTCTCTGAAGCTCATTTGATTTTAATGCTACCTTGAGGCTAGAATATGAAGCTAAATACATGCATTCATTTAGATATGAAATTCCTACAGTTTTCAAAATTTGCATTAACATAAGACTTACAAGGTCTTAATTTTTAAAGTATGATAATTTAATATTATGATTATTAATATAGCTGTATGTTAAGAGAGCATTCTAATTATAGGTTTATATACTGTATGTTGGTACATATTTGTACTAAAGGCTGTAGAAATTACTGTGAGAAACTATATGGCATATAGTGAAGAGCAAGTCTCCTCACTGAATGGTGTTCAGTTCTATGTGAGCTTCTAAAGCTTAACTAAAAAGACAGCTACACATGAAGTTTACTCACTGTGTAAGAGAAATACATAAAAAGCTTTTCTGGAGGACCAAGCCTTTCATTACCGACTGCAGGATTTTCAAATTAAGAAGTTATTATCTGAATAATTTATAATGAATTAAAAAAGTAATCCAAGATTATTGGAAAGACAGAGAGAAGTATTGAAGGAAATTAAGTTAAACTCAATGAAGTTCAATTAAGAGACTACTTATAAGGCTTACATTAATAAAATAATGAGACATTTGAATTCTGTTTTCACCTTAAAGGCAGTGCTGAAATTAGGAGGCATGAAAACAGACATAGTGTAATTGTTGGCATTATGTGTTACTAAGCAGGAAAATAAGAAAAAAGCTTAAAGAAATTCAATAGTCCAACTTTAATTTTGTGGAAAATTTTCACCGAAAGTATTAAAGGAACATTCAAAGTCCTGTCCTGTACAGGAGATTTTTAGCATGTGTGACGTATTAACATAGTCCCCATTTTATTTGTGCTATATTCTCCATGCTTCTCCAAGACCTGGACAAAGAACTGAGGAATGACATTTTCTTAAGCAGTCATGAATAAAACTATTATTGGTTCCTTTTACAACAATAAGCTCAAAAAAACTGCATCTGGACTGTGACCAGTGTGCTAGGTTTTGCTTAGAATTTAAAAGACTAGGCTTCATAGCTTTCCAAACAAAAAACTTTATGGCCCAAATATTCACAGCTCTGCATTGCTTTCTGTCTACCTTATGTCTCTTATGTGGACCTCCACATTAGTTTATAAGGACTTTTTTGCCTGTTTTTCAGAAACAGACAATTTAACAGTAATTGCTAAAATGCCTCACAGATGCAGAGGTTTCTCCAGTACTTACTTTTTAATAAATAAAAATAATGAAGGCAAAAAGTGTGCATTTGGTATTGGTCTGTGGCAAAGCTAACAACATTTAATACCCCCTACTATTTCTCTCCGTAGTGCCCAGCAGCATAACAGATGCATATTGTGTATCATAACAAATCTTTATTTTTCCTGAAAATTGAACATAAGCATGCCAAAAAACTTCGCAGTCAATGTAGGCATTTGGAGGAAAAGAAACAATTAAGAAAAACCAGAAATGCTTAGAAACACCCTCCCTTTTTGTGCAGTCTCTGAAAAAATGTGGTTAGGCAAAAAAATTTAGGTGATATGTCCTTATTTTCATGTCCATTTTAAATATATTCTGCCTGAGCATCATCAGCCAGAAATGTGCTCAGATTTTTGGATGCTGCTCTGATTGATACCGCTGACACAGCCCTAAAAAGAGCTCATTTTTCATTTTTTGGCTATTTACCACTGGCAATTGACAGTACTTTGGGACAGCTCCAAAATCTGTAAAAGCCATGAATAATCCATCTCCTGCTCAGTTGATAGCTTGTGTCCTTTCTCCTTTCTTGCACCAATTCATATGCAGACTGTTTTCCAAGCCTGACAGTGGGGTAACTTCAGCAGCAGCAGCAGCACCAAGACTTGACCCATTTGAGGTCTAGTCATCCTTAGATAACACTTCAGAAGAGCATTTTCTAAGCATATTCCTAGTCTGTAATGCCCCAAAATATCTCTAAACATCAGATCCAGAAACAGAGACAAAGGGAGAAAGCACTTAGCTTCTCTTTAGCTGGCCTGTTCATGAAAGCTAAAGAAAAGCCAAAGGGCAAAGAAAAGCAAAGGAGTAAGGCTTTCTCAACAGAGGAACATGCCCATGGAAAGCAGAGGGAAGGATTGCTCACTATCAGCCTTAGGAGAAGCTGGGAGCAGAACTTCAGATATCTGAGCTGAAAAGACTTTTTTTTTTCTTTTAATTTTTGTTTTGTTTTAATAGCTGAAGACTTCAGGATACTTTTCAACAATTTATCTGAAACCTTAGCCTATACAGCATTTGTGGCAACTGAAATATTGCTCCCATGTCGTGAACTTTTCTTTAAGATCCTTTGGAATATAGTACAACCATCTCTTTTTGGTTAACTGAGTTACCAAGTTTTGTGCGGCTCTGCATGGGATACTTTCTCAAAACCATTGAGACACTTTGCAGATTGATATACTTACATGCCAAATGTCGGCCCTTAATTAAATCATCCTGCAAGTGCATTGTTAGGGTAGGATTTAGAGCATGTACATATGAGTGCAACAGGAAAGCTGGTAGCTGCTTTCCTTGGAAAACTGAGCAGACATATGGGGAATACATTGGTAGGTGGTTGGTATCATGAATTGCTACAGGTGTGGGATGTATATGCATGTGGGATGGAATCTTTACTAGGCTTGCTCAGTGAAGAAGATAACTTGGAGTAACAGTACTCTGGGAACTGGAAAAATCTGCTGGAGGAACTGGGTGCTGCACTTGTTCTGTTTGGTTTCTGGAGAACTAGGAGGTGGTGAGTGGGAGTGTTAGCTTTGCATCCTGTGTAGAGTTGCTACCACCCTCACAGAGACTGCTGTTGCTTCATACTGCCTGTTCACAGCTGGGATTTGCAGAAGAACATCACTTTTGAAAAAGCAGCAGTTAGAAAGCATTTCTGCAGCCCAGCATATGAGGTAAGATATATGGCAGGCCATGTCTGTCACTTATGCATCATAGCAGTAACAGAATATTGCTGCCAGTTCCTTTGCTGCAAAAAGCAAAGAGATTGGGAGTCTTACTGGCACCAGTTCTTCTCTAAAGCCGTAGGAGGTTGCTTCTGTTGCTGCACAGAGGCAAATGCACAGGGTGCCAGATCACAATTTTTAGCCTCTTTCCTGAATCTTTATAAACCATATCTGAATGTGAATTTTCATTTTGCTTCAGGGAAAAAAAAAAAGTGGTGCTCTTTTCTTTTGAAGTCAGGGCAGTTGCCCCTATTATGTGCCAGGTTTTCTTTCTGGATGACTCCAGATCATGGTTTCTTATATTACACAATTATTTTTCTTATATTTTTTTTCTTTAAACCTTGAGGGCTCCAAAACAGAACAAAAGTCTTGACAGACATTTCTCTACACCCACTTAGCTCCATCAGGAGTCTTGCTGAATAGTTTACGAGTTTGGATCCAGTCTTTGTATTTAAAACACTGACAATTGATTGACCTGAAATAAGGTGGCAAGTAGTCATGAATACTGCTGACAGTGTATGGCTTTAGTCCCTAAGCTAGATCTGTGGCATAGAAGCAGTTTTGACCAGTGCATATACCTCCTGATTCTCTCCAGTGCTGCAGGGGCTAACCAGCCAGGAGCTTTCATTCACCAAGATACCCATGTGATGCTGGAGGAGCTCCAAAATATGACCTGTAATAGTGCTGGCAGATCTACAGACGTGCTATCTTTACAGTAACAATGGTGTTTTGTTTGCATGTATTAGTCTTTTGGACATGCTAATACTGGAGTTTATGTGTTTTGCAAAGATAATGCAGATAACTTACATAAAACCTATCTTTATTCCTCCAAAAAGGGGAATTTTCCCCCCCACCCATCGAATAGTGGAAGGCAGGGGAGGGGAGGGTGGTGAAAGAGGACTTTTTTCTTTCATATATATTGGAGGTATTTTTAATGACCAGGCAAATTTTCAGACATGTAATTCTAACCAGCCATTGAAGTCTGAACAACGTGAGATTGTAGTCAGTATTGTTGCAACTGAACATTCACTATAATAATGCAGTCTTTGCTTTTGTTTTATCTGTCATATTGGGTAGAAATATTCTTATAGCAAAATATTTCCTATAAATTCAAATACTGAAATATAGGCATTGTTGATGAGAAACGATTTTGCTAGAATTTGAACTTTTTAATTGGTTTCCACTTGGGTCACAAAGTATAAAAGTTAGTATGTGATGTAAGGTTTCTATTGTCTTGGTGGTCTCAGCTGACCTGCTATATTCTAATCTTAGATCAACTTATTAGTCCTCTCATTTTATGAAATGCCTATCTAAATCTACTTTTCCATCAGAATGAGGAGCTATATTACATAATTTCCAATTACATTTTCTGTTGTGCCAATTTAAACATGGTTTAACTGTAGGTGTTATCTCCAGATGGAATGGCTCAGCCCTACAGATCACGTGTAAAATGTAATGTAGAAACAAAAGTTAAAAAAGAAGAAAAAATCCTCAATGAGTCCTCTAGAAATTGTGTTGCCTGAAATTAGGAAAAAACTATAAAAATGAAAAAGTTTATGGAAATTTAATCCTTTTTATGTACATGAAGAGTTTTTCCCTTTTGAAAGTCTAATCAAGTTCCTCAAGCATGAAATGATTTTGACCCTATTGGAAGAGTTCTGTTTGTGCAGGTGGTTATTGCATTTTCCTGGTTCCATAATTTGCACAAAACTATTTGTGCAAATAATTTTCTGTTGTCCTCACCTTCTGCAGTTAATTACCATCACAGGTGTTTATATCTGGTTTCATCTCACTCTTTCTCCTCCTAAACCTGATTCTATAGAGGTAGATTGAATGAGAGCATTATTCACAGGAGATGGTCAGCACTACATTCTCATTCACTCCTCAGATATTTCCATATTCTTCAAAGGGTGTCATGAGCTGCTTTCTACAGTAACACTATTATAGAGCTCTAGGAAGCAAAACAAGTTTGGAGGAAAACCTTTCAAATATTTCCTCCTCCTACAAATATGACAAATTTCTGTCCAAAAATGTAAAAAATTGCATTGAAATGTAAACAATATTTATCTCCTCTCCCTTCTACAATGGGAACTTCTGAAAAATACACAGCAAGAAATATCAGGAATTTCATTTCAAAGCTTTTCAAAAATCCTTCCTCTTGGCTTGGTGAAATGACCTGAAGTGCCTAATTTACAGATATTTTAATGTTAATTTCTGTCTTCCCTGGTGAAGTGTTACCCTTGAGGAGGAAGGTGATAACTGGATTGAAATAGAAATTGCCTGTATGTCAGACATTGCAGACTCAAAACAAGGATCCCACCAGACCTGTGATGCTCTGGAAAACTTCATAGTCCTATGTCAGAGTTGTAGCCTGACCCCAGGGAGACACCAGAAGGTAGAAGTACAGGGCTCATAAGGCAACATAAAACATTCTGGTTAGGATCAAATCAAGCTGAAATGAAATATTTTGCTGTGAGCTTTCTGATGGAAAGCCAGAACTCTAAAACCTTGCCCGGATGAACCATATTTGGTACAAGCAGCTTGCTGCATCAGTATATCACTTCATCAGAAAATCTCAGCTTTCTCTAATTACATCTGTTACACATAATTTTTTTTTGTTTTCCTGAAACACAAACTCAATTGTTTGTAAGGAGATGGACTGCTCACTCTGCATGGGTATTTTGGAGGACAGTTTGAAGACCAGGGACAACATTTCTGCTACTAGATATTGCAAATATTGTCCAAAAAATAGTGATTAAACATTAAGCTTCTTGGTCTATGTTTAGTATTGTGTTTGGTCCTATATTTAGGTACATAATTAGAGAATCCAATTTTCTGTATAGGCTGAATTAATATTAAATAGCATTTACTAAGCCACCAGGTATGGGTTTCATTAAAATTGGGTTTTTATCAATTTTTTTCTTTCCTATAGGTCACAAAGAGTCCCAGCTTAAAAGAACACTCAGTTTTTCTCATCATTGTGAGCAACTGCTTACTATTATCCATTCCAGACAATGTTACATTTTCATAATAATGTTATTTAAAAAAACCCACAATATTACATCTAGTAAACACAATTCAAGTGTTACTTGCTTTATTGTTACAACTCTCCTTGAAAATAGAGCAGAAGAAAGAGGTATTTATGCTATATTATTAGAGTTTAGATTTTATCTTCTATTTTAATGAACAAAATACAGTTTCAGAGCAGGTAACATGTTAACCTTGGTGATCTAACACAGCTGTTGAAAATTGGCTGGATGTTACCAATAGATGTAATATGTACAATAGATGTGCACAGCTACAGGTTGGGCAGAGATGAGATTCAGAGCAGCCCTGAGGAGGACTTGGGGATGTTCATTGATGAGAGAATGAACATGAACCGGTAGTGTGCTCTTGCAGCCCAGAAAGCCAACCGCATATGACCAGAAGAATGAGGGAGGTGATCCTGCCCCTCTACTCTGCTCTCATGAGACCTCACTTGGAGTATTGTGTGCAGTTCTGGCATCCTCAACATAAGAAGGACATGGAAGTGTTGGAACAAGTGCAGAGGAGGGCCATGAGGATGATCAGGGGACTGGAGGACCTCCCCTATGAAGATAGGATGAGAGAGTTGGGACTGTTCAGCCTGGAGAAGAGAAGGCTGCATGGAGACCTCATAGCAGCCTT
>JASSUY010008278.1:0-21687 GCA_032466535.1 Forpus xanthops | reverse complement strand
CCAGTTCTTTATCCACCGAGTGGTCCACCTATCAAATTGATGTCTCTCCAACTTAGAGACAAGGATGTCATGTGAGATAGTGTCAAACGCTTTGCACAAGTCCAGGTAGATGACATCAGCTGCTCTACCCCTGTCCATCAGTTCTGTACCCCCATCATCGAAGGCCACCAGATTGGTTTTGAAAGCTAATATGTCTGATTAGCTTGCAGGACAAAGCTTGTTCCCTGGAATCACTTTTAGAATCAGGTATGGTTTTGTTCCAGTGTGAGAGCAGCTCAATATATGTGTCAAAAATAAAACAAAATATATACATACAAACGTGTATATGTGTTAGAGCATGTGTGTGTGTGTGCACACATCTCATTACAGATGTTTTAAAAATAAGCAACATAATGTGAAAAATGTTGTCCTAGTACAGACAATTAATTGGGGAGCAGCATTTGGTAGTTCCCCATTGCTGTGTACAAGGAGATGATGCATGTGGAATAATCCATTGCCCATGCCACAAAACTCCGTTTACATTGATGAGAACAGGCTTCCAAAGCTCAGCTGATTGTGACTGTGCTATTTCCATCAGTAGATGAGTTTAAATACTATTAACCTATCAATTACTATTTAAATAAATCAGCAATTAGCCAAATGTGCTGATAGCTGCAGCAGCTCAAAGTTGAACCTTCCTGTAAATCATAGAGTCACAGAATGGTTTGGGTTGGGAGGGACCTTAAAGAGCGCCTAGTTCCAAGCCCACTGCCATAGGCAGGGGCACATTCCACCGAGTTGATCATGTGGTTGTATGCTTTCCAGCTAACACAGTCCAGTAAAATGAATTTCCCTTAATTATGCAGGATATCACAGCACAGATTTTAGCAAGAATAAACATTCATCTTCCAAAGCAGCTGGCCACTGGTCTCAGCTCAGGCAGGGAACAATACCAGGGAAATTGGCTGAGGCTGCTGAGTGCCAAAATGCTTTCCAGAATAAAAATAAGAAGGGTTATTCCAGTGGGAGGTGCTAGCAGGAGATACCTATGCCTACACCCCCCAAAACGGTGCAGATACCTTTTTATGTTAAGTATTTTATTATGTGGGAGAATTATTATTATTGCAACTGAATGGCTCTTGGATATTTCAAAGCAGATGAGGTAAATGAAACAGAATTAAACCTCTGCTGGAAAGGGGAAAAAGGGGTGTTGAGACATAATTCAAAATGGTAACGCTTCGGTTTTGGTCTCCAAAAGAAAAACTTATCAGAAAATTAACTTCTTTTTTGCCATTCATATAATGAAAAATGAAACGGAAAGAAGAAAAAGGGACCCTCTAAAGCGGATATCATTATGCAGCTTGCTGTGCATCTTTTAATGTATGTGACCAGCATGGTAAAGAACTGTAATTTGTGTAAACTGAAACATTTGTTAACCAGGAAAATTCTGTAGTGCTCTTTCTATTGAAAGGGAGATTTAAGTCAGACTCAGTTCTACAAGGTTTTATTTTCTGGGAGATCAGATGCTTTGAAGGCTAATGTAAGCAGTTCGATTTTTATCAGATCTCACAGCCCCGTTGGGAATGCCTTCACTGAAATGCCACCAGACAAAGGGAACACTTTGTCCTATTGACCAAACTTGGGTTATTGTTTTTCAGTCTTCTGGTACTAATTGGATATTCTGCCTCTGCAGTTTTTTTAATTTAGAAAGAATAACAATAAAATCCAAATTCTACACATCATTGAGAGTAAATGGATTCCAGTAATGGAAAACATGTAGCTCCCAGTACCTGGGCACCTGGCCAGTCCAGCTTGGTAGTAAGCATACATCTTCATTAATTCTCATTTAGAAACAAATCAATTGATTTTAGCAGTGTAAGCTCAAGTAATGTGAACCACCCGTCAGATGGAAAGGAAACAAAACACATCCATTTGGGGATTTTGCTCCTACTGGGAATACTGGATATGTGTATACCCACTGGCTATTGGCCTGCATGAGTATGCTATTTAAGCAAATAAAATTGCCTCAAATCTGAGGCCTCATCTGAGTGAAAGACGCTGAACTGTACTCCCTCATGTCCTGCACTCTCCTGGCAGAGGCAAATCTGGTGGCCTTGGGGTCGGAATGCTGATTTTACCTACTTTCCCAGGCTTTTGGGGCTGAAGGGAGCTCACTGTGTGGGAGTGGGCAAGAAATTGTCTTAAATCACAGAGATGTTCATTCAGAAAGCTGGTTTGAATGTTTGACGTACAGCTGTTGTCGTGGTTTAAGCCTCTACAACTCACAGAGTTTTGCTTACTCACTCCCCTCTCTTTCTTCCCCCAGTCCCGGGGGGATGGGGAGGAGAATTGAAAGAATGCAACTCCCACAGGTTGAGATAAGAACAGTTTAGCAACTGAAGTATAACACAAATCCACTGCTGCTACCACCAATAATAACAAGAGAAATACAAGAAAAGAATACAATTGCTCACCACCTATACCCAGCCCGACCAAGCAGTGCACCCTCACCCTTCCAGGTCCCTGCCCTCCGTTTTTTCATCCTCAGCATGACGTGCTGTGGTATGGAATACCTCTTTGGCAAATTTGGATCAGGTGCCCTGTCTCTGCTACCTGCCGGCTTCCTCCTGGCTTCCCTTCCTCCCTGGGACAGCATGAGACTCAGAAAGTCCTTGGTCAGACCAAAACATTACCAAACAGTAACTGAAAACATTGGAGATATCAGCATTGTTCCCAGGCCGAAAATCAAAAACACAGTGTCGCACCAGCTACCAAGAAGAAAAATGACTGCTACTGCTGAACACATGACAGCTATGGAGGTCAATTAATTTTAAATGAGTCCAAATTCAAAGGCTAAAAGCCACTTACTTTCTGCATTGTAGTGAATGATAAGTCAGTGGGAATTTATCATAACAATTACACTGCGAGTTTCAATACTCTGAATGCTGTATATCTTTGCAAGTTTATGGAGGACAATTCTCATCTGCTTGGATCTTTTCAAATATACTGTAAAGTTTAAAAAGTGCTATAGAATAAGGGTTTTCTTTTTTCTGTTTCACAATTTAAAATATTGAGCTTTTTTCCAAACTTCAGTTAAAATCCCCATATTTTTGTTATCACGCGTAATTTTTAACCCAAGATGGAGATCTAAAGCAGTCTTCTTGGCAACTGGAAAGGAGAACACAGAGCAGAAGATCTCAGAGAAAATCTCTGTAGATTATGTAGAAAAATAAAGGTACACAAAAGCAAAGCTTTCTGGTGAGCTAAGCCCATTCCGCTATATACTAAGGGCATGGCTAGGAATTCATCTGAACCAAGTTGCACACCAGTAATGAGATAACATTGAAAGTATGTATCATTAATTTTTAAGAGAGCTACCAATTGAAGAAAACAAACAGACTTTGTAAAAAGTGTAATAGACCTGTCAGTGCTACATTTTAACACCACATTTTTATTTTCATATCTCCATAGAGTCAGTATCTGTTTAAGTTCGAGCAACACTCATTTATTGTGTAGTTTCACACAGTACCCAGGGGAAATTTGATGCAAAGTTTAGCTCCTTCACATCAACTGCACATGCCTACCACTGCATAATCAGGGCAAGTATTTTCAGAATATCTCAGAAAAATAAAACAGCAGGTTTTTAACTTGTTCATTACAAAAAAAAAAAGAATAAAAAGTTTAGCATATAATGCACCAAGTGTGTGTGTGTGTGTGTTAATATTTTTGTGAACATAGGAAAAAATATTTGTGCTGTAACTTACTATTTCATTAAGGTATAATGTGTTGTTATCATTTTTAGATATAAAAGTCACAGAAGCTCAGAAGGTCTGTAAAAGTTTGTATCACTGCATATGACACTTGCTGTTCTGATGAGCTTGTCCTCGAACAGACATAAGAGACACATAGTTGGAGGCACAGGCTATGGATATGAACAGAGAGCTGGTAAGTATCAACATTTATAACTGATACTAGGTCACCTGATTCCCATCAAGTTCTTTGAATATTTAGTCATGTCTCCCTTCATGATTATGGTGGCACTTCTGTTAAAGCTAATTAATCAATTATATAAAATTCTGTGTCATTTTTGTCTCCCCTCTCACACAAGTTCATGCATGCTCTGTCCAAAGGCGTGATACTCTGCCTGCATCCCAGCACGCTTAGAAATTAGAACTTCATTGCAAACAACACACTTTTGGGAACGCTCTACAGAAAGTAATGAATGGGGCTGGCTTTCATTCCTAGTGAGTCACGTTTGGGCCAGCAATGATTTTCAAGCAATTTAGGTTGTTTGCTCTTGCTTAAGAGGACAGATGTGATTAAGCACATTCAGAATGTCAGAGCCAGGTCTTTTGAAAAGGGAATCTAACAAGAATTGAAATAAGCTGTAATTTTCTCACTTTGGTCTTTTGAGAGTGAGGTCCATCATTCATAGCCACACACATTAGATTTCTTTTACCTTTTCTTTCTAACTTCTGTTCTTGGGGGAAAAAAAAAATCTTTGACTTAAAACCGCTCATATATTTGCTCATGTCTTTTTCATCCTTATCCTTTCAGCACCTGCTTCTATTGCTTCATGGTTGTGCTTACAATGTGTATTTTGCTTCTCTTTGCCATTTACTGCTTTTTCTCCTGTTCTATTCCCAAGTGGATCACCCACAACTGCAGACCCTTAGGGTGTCACTGTCTCTGCCACCATCTCCTTGGCCAGGAGTGCCAGCACAGATGAGCAGTGCCAGGACCAGCTTTACCTGTGGGCAGGCATCCCTGTGGTGACAGGGCTCCCAGGGAAGACGACATCTCCAGCCTCACACTTGAACACGGCTCTCTGTTCCTTCGCTGATGGTCAGATGGCCACTGAACCTAGATCTCTGCTGTCAGCAGCAGGAGGAGAAGTGAGTACTAGGGCAGTGTGTCTCGTGGGCTCAGTGCTCCCAGACCTGCAGCTGCAGAAGGTGTCTGCCATGCTCCTGTCCTCAGACTCAGCCTCTATGACATTTTGGAGCAAGCCAGTACTTCCCATAGTCATTTTAAACAATGTCAGAAAAGATCTTAACAGGAGTAGTCTTTGTTTTAGTGCAAACTATTTGTTCTGAAGGGCTGGTCCTGCTGAATTAGCAGGCCCTGGTCAGCTGGCTGCCTCCTCAATGTCCTGACACTCACCCCTCCATTTTCTCATCCAAGGTTTGCAGTGTTTATCCAGGTTGGTTGATGCTCCTACGTGAGTAGCATGGAGCTGATTCCTTCTGGGGTCAGGCACTAATTCTGTCTGTGATTACATGACAGAAATGTATTTCTGATCAGCCTGGTGGCCCAGAAAGACAGGTAACACCAGGCTTTCCCACATGGATCTCCCTTTCCCAGAGTCTTAATCCATTCTAATGTTTTCTTAGTTTCCCAACCAGAAGTCTCCATCACTAATCAGTGTTTTCTTACCCCTTCCTTGGCTTCCACACTTGTATCAGCCTGAGCAAAGATCCAGGGAAGACCAAGAAGCTCGCAAGTTGCCTTCTCTTCGAAGATTTGCATTGAAGGGAACTTTGGGAGAGGGACCTTGAGATTTGTCCATTACAGCAGTGGCTTTTCCAGAGTGTGAGGGAACATCACTGCACTACCATCTTTCTTCTTGCTCCTACATTATTCCCAATGACCAGTGGTTACTGCCAAGTATATTCTTCCAGTTGTGTATAAGGATATTGGAAAGTGATCCAAGGTGGAGTAATGGGTAGTTAGGGCCCTGGATGTGCCTAATTTAAACAAGATGGGAGACAGCTGCAAGGGCTTTGGGGTAGACCCCATGCTTAGGATATGACCGGGTGCCCTCCGGGTGCCCTAAAGGGCTGTAGTGAGGGTGCAGGATGCTTCAACCTTAACTACCTTTAGAATTAACCTAATAACGGGTTGTAGAGGTGGCCTCAGAGAGGAATCCTGTAGTTCTTGACTTTGTTGATTTAAAGTCGTGGGAGTTTTCTATATGTAAGATTTGGCCCAAAACTGTTCTTAGGACTTGAGTACATTTCATTGCTTGGAGTTTGTGATTAAATGGGGAAGTAAGTTCTCATGCCTCTTCATGCCCCATTTATCAGCATAGCTGCCTTAAAACTAAAATAAATGACCCTAGAAAGGAGAAGTTTATGTTACAAAAACACTCTTACAATATGAATGGGAAGCATGTGAATATTCCTGAAATATGATTAAAACAAAACCCAGAAGACTCAAAGATTGAAGTAACAGTATCTTTCCTACATTCAACCTAAGCAGAATTTAAATCTGCTGCTGGCAGTCTCTAGAAATAGCACTAAATGTGATGCCAGAGTATCCAGCAGAAAAGTTGAAGCACATCAGTGTACATGGATTCTCTTAGATTTCCTTTAGCCATGTGAAAGGGCATAATTGGATATCTGCAGTGATGGTAATTTTGTCATCGATTCATTCACAATGATTAGTTAAGTGCAGTGTTTTCTTCCATGGTGGAGAACAATAAGAATTTAAAACATACATAATAAAGTCTCAATTTTTAAAGTAAGTCTTGGTTAGTTTGTCTTTGAAAAAGGGTCATTGAAATTTGCATTAGGAGGAAGACAGTAACTTTCTAGAGAGAACTTTTCAGGTTGTTTGGTTCTGGTTTGGCTGGGGAAGTTTTTAAATATTTTTATTCTTCCTGTCCTTGTCCCTAGGCTCTCTGCCAGATTTTACATCTCTGTGGACTTTGAGGTTGGTGGATTTACAAAGCATTCTTGTGCTTGTCTCAGGTTTTCAGTATGCCCTTATAGTGCCATCCTTCCAGCCCCAGCCTATTAGCAGAGGGCAGATAGACCCAGCCCAGCACAATGACATTGACATTCTCACACAAGAGTGGCTGAATGTGAAGGGACTGTGTAGAAAAATATTTCAGGCAAAGCAGTAAAGCAATCATTAACACTGAAAGCAAAACTTCCATAGGTTTCAGTGGATTCAGACCCAGATCTTCTTCTTCTGTGTGCTGTATTTTTGGCATTTTGAATTATTCCTCTTTCTTCTGGGCATCTGAGACCTCAGTTTCTCTGTCCATCCTGATTTCAGTGTAGAGTTGACAGAGAAGAAACTGCTTTCTACTGAAAATACAACCATTGAATGCCACAGCTGGGTCTTTAAGGTTTTTCCCTATGAGTTTTGTTAGAGGCAGGTAAAGTGTTGGTTTTTATTCATCCTCTTTAGTCAGCCAGACCATCACCTGGCATTTTTGAGTTTCCAGTGCTGTTCTGGCCTACTCTTAGACAGTGGATTTCTCTAACTTTATAAACAGACACTTGAGAATGCAGATGTTCATTATACAAAGCAGAACAAACGCATAGGTGTTTTTATTTTGCCAATTCTCAATAATACCTGCTTAGAGGAATGTTAAAATAAAACCATATGTACATACAGTGCTATTCGAATGCTATATAAACCACTAATTCATTGGGGTTTGGTTGTTTTGTTGTTTTTTTTTTTTTTTTAATTCATTTAAATAAATATATGAAGACGGTATAATTAAAAATGCTAACAACCATTCTTGCAGAGCATTTTGCTTGAGCGGATGTAACTTGCCAGTGCCTGACCCTGACTTACCCAAAGCTGTCTTACTTCATGAAAATGACATTGTAAGGATAGATGGCTGGAAGCCAGCATCAGGCAGATTTAATTGAGAAACAAGTGCAAGTGATTAGCCACTGGAATGAGCCACGAAGAGAAGTGGGGGGCTTTCCACGTCTGGATGTCTTCAAATCAACAATCAAATCTCACATGGAATAAATGAGTAATTGAACAAATATTTTGGGGGCCTTAACAAAGGGTAACTGCATGAAAGCCTGTGATCTGCAGAAGGTTACAATATGTAATGATTCCTTCTGGGCTGAAGTCTGAGTTCAGGTCAAATCAAAATACTGATAACAGGAGTGTGACTTTCTGAGCCCCTAATTCTCTTGCAGACCTTTTTCTCCAAGTCTGACAAACTCCGAACATGCAACCATTGAGTGAGTATGGAAAATATTTTGAAAAAGACGAGTTTTGAAAAGTTGCCAAGAAAATCATGGGCTCACATGTTACGGTGGACATCTGCTGGTGAAAACCTCTCACAGCAAAGAGAAACTGGTTTTATCCTAATGGGCTATCAAGGAGCCACACTGAAAGACAGTCTGCACTCCACTGGCTCTCTTTGACTTAGAAACCTCTTGGTAATCCCAAGTATCGGACCAAGATAATTCTTTGATGCAGTAGGTTATTCTAGATTGATATAAAATATAAACACTGCCAGGATTTGATTATCTTCATGCTTGGAAAATCCAAGGACAGAAAAACAGATTGAGCAAACCAACTTCTAAGTCATCACTACTTCCCCCAAAACATGAGAACAAACTATTATGGGAAGCAAGCCATTAGAAGCACTTGATACTTTAGATGCTTGTTGTGATAGTCTCCAGTCCTAAAACCAGCAGACAAACACCACTCAGGACTGTGAGTGCTGTAAGCCCACTGCAATTACCCTCTGTGACAATAGCACAGCAAGCTGTAAGTTCTTCATAGCAATGACCGGTTCCTAGCCAGTCTGTATTCAAAGTACTCATATGAACAGTGGCACATCTTCTGTGCATATCTAATGAACAAATAGTAATTAGAGGAAGAAGAATTTGGTAGCTTTTCTCTTTGCAGTAAATTGTAGTATGTGAGGTATTGGAAGTGCTGCAGTACTTTCAATTCATTTTTGTAATGTTGTCCTTGCAAAATAAGCAGATCCTAGTTTTAATTTCAGGCTGGCACTCTAACCAGTGGTTTGGGGTTCTTTTCAGAATTAGAAAGAAAAATTGGTTCCTTTGCTGCATGGATTCCTGTGATCTCAAACCACAGTGAGATATTTCCCCTGTTATCAGTATGCCGCTGCTTGCTTTAAATCACTAACTTCTGAAACACTTTATCAAACGTGCCTGAAATAGAATGTTTCATGTGAAAATAAATGAGTTTGTGAAACCCTTTTAATTATTTTACTTCAGTGAAGAGATTAAAATCTAATTCTCTCTTGCTCCATGTTGTAACCTAAAGAATGTAAGAGAGATTAATCATTTTCATGCCAAAGCCAGAACAAAGTCTATTTTTCCATTTCCCCCACACAATCTGAAAGCCATCAAATTCACCCACCCACCTACTGTGTGTATGAGCTGAACACTGTCAAGTACAAATTAAGGATCTGATCTAGCAATTGCTTCTGAAAGCAGTCATACAGAGCAGGGCTGGCTGCAGTGGGGAACCACAGGGTTGATTTAAAGCTTGCAGAAGCACTTCCCTGGCACGCTGCAGATCTAGGATCTCAAGGAAATGAAAAAGCTCCAAGTCCGCAAATATGGCCCATCTGTAGTTGTACATATAATAAAAAAAAATGTTACTGCCTCAATTTTAGAAAAAAAATAGCATCATTTAGCAATAAAATGGCCTGATGAGTTTTTTGGAAGGAAGGATGTGCTTGTTTTGAGGGGTTGTTTGGGAATCAGGTCGGTGAGAAACTACACCTTAAGAATTGTGTCTTTTTGAGTTTATATTCAAGGCTCAAGTTTTAATATAAACTCAAGTTTGAGCCTTGTAGTGTCATTTGCTCCCAGTGAACCTCATAAGACTTCTGCCCCACTCCCAAGGAAGCCAGTTGCTGGGTATAGATTAAGGAATAACGGCTTGCATGTAGCCTACTGGCCCTGGAGCTACAGCTGGTAAATACCATGCCACACACTGCAGAGCCATGAAAACCTTGATTGCAGTTTGGTTCGCAGTAATTTGCACTTTCTATTTGTACTGTGCATTTTAAATCAGGTGTGCATTCATGCATCAATTATCAAGAATGAGCAGCATAGTGTCGAGCTTTTTATGAAGATCTATTCAAGGCTAGCAGATTTTTAATGTGTGTGATTAGTTGCAACCAAAATTACAGTAATTGAAATAAAATTATATACAAAACAGAATAGTAGGCTTTTACATAAGAATGGGGCAAATGATACAACAAATGCCAAATTGATTTCTAATGCCGGTTCAAATAAAATGTTTTTAAGAATTACTTACACTTTGATCTCAGTACTGAAAAATGTGAAGATTTTGTTTATTAAAAAATACTTCAAAGCTATTAAGCTCTCTGTTATAGGAGGGCATGTCCATATTTGTATATGCTTTAGAGTGACACTATGCGGCATAGTGAGCACCATTCACAGCAACAGAGGAATCCCAAACGTTATGGGGAGTTCTGTATCTCAAAGTTCCTTTTTACTCAAAGTCTCCAGCTCTCAAATGTTGAGCCTGTTCTCTGAAAACTATAATTTGAGCTGGGGATTCTACAATGCTGGTTTTGCAAAAGGGTTCTAGAACCCATGGAGTCAAACACTGTGAGACAGCCCACACAAAACTTGGTGAAAAAAAATCCAACCACTAGTTCAGTGCCATTTTTGTGTTCTGGTGGATATTTCCCAAAGCAGATTTATTTTATATATATATAAAATACATTTTATATACTTAATCAAAGCAAATAAATATATTTGCCAGTACAGGGTGGTAAAGCAAATAAATATATTTGCTTTGATTAACTGGTATTTCTCAGTCTTTAAAAAGTTGCTAAAGAAATTCCCTAGTAGCTGGCTTGTGGAGGCTTTACACAAGAAATAACACTTGGTACCCTTGAATCCAATCCTAAGCACTGTGCTTCTTTAGACCAATTTATCCCCAGAATTTTCTGTAATGTCTAGCTGATTGCTGTCTGTTTTCCCTGGCTCTGCTCCATGCCTTTGAGTAATTTTTCTCATCAGCTTCACCAGTGGCTTCACCATGGAAAGATTTCCTGATAAGTTTCAGATATTTCCTGTGCCTCTCAGGCATTCTGGGTTACCTAACGGAATTAGTCTGGGGCCCCTGCCTGTGATGTGACTGATAGGAAAAAGGGTTTCTGTTCCCTGGACTCCATATTTGATGTTTATTCACCTGATTTTCAGTTCATGCCTGCTTTATGTGTGTTTCAATGCATTTAATCACCTGCTTTCCTCTGAAACGCTGCCAAATGCCACTTCACTTTTATAAGGATGTAAAGGAATTTGCACCAAACTTGCTTATGACCCCAGGGAAGCTGACTTCTGAGTTAACCTGTCTACCTCACCTTCAGTCTGCCACTGTAGTGGAAGCATTGCTGCAACTCTTCTCCTCCCTTTGGAAAGGACTGAAGGAGAAAGGCACAGAGATCTCCACAGGGATCCCACTGCCTGATATTCTTCCAGTGCTGCAGGCCATGGAGTTGGGTGGTGCTTTAGAGCCATGAATCCCAGCATGAGCTGTAGCTTCAAAGGGCTTTGCCAGTGCAGGGTGGTAAAGCAAAGCAGGCACAGGAGCTGGAGGCTTCAGGATAGAAATGCTAGCCCAAAGGTCAGAGATTCACTGTTACATTTCCTCCAAGCATCCTGTGTCCTTCAGCATGTCAGTACAGGTTTAAAGATACTTGTGCCAGAAGATCCACCGAAGTATTTATCTGGAATATTTACCTGCAATGTACCTAGATCTCCATGACTATTAATAATCTAATTAATGGCGTAGCTAATTACTCCTTTTTATCTCTAAAAATCATTATAAATGACAGGTCTTTGAAATACTTGGAAAAATTACTAATAGAGCCCTACTTTGTAGAGGCATTGCTCAAGGATAAATGCATAAAAGTTTGTGAGGTTCTCAGCTCGTGTCCTGGGGGCTGTAACAGTGTCAGAGGCTATTCAAGCATGGAAAAATACTAAAATGTGGAAAAAATCCAAATCAGTAGGTTATTTTCACATACTTAGGGGTAAGCCATTTGTTTTCCATTTTAGAGGTTGACTGTGAATTAGTTTATCAAGAGAGCCAGGCCTATGGCACAACTAAGCTTTCCTAGAACTATAGACTCAGCTGTGGTGGTAAAGGGGAGCGTTGGCCCCTGAGGAGCAGCTGATACAGAAATGACTCTGTGCTTAGTAAGAATTGAACATGCAAAAACTCCCTTAGGCCATAGGAATTAGGTTTTGAGCTGCTGAGGCTTGATTAAAGCTTGAAATGCGTATCTTTTGTAGGCCATTTTGGGTTTTAAGGAAGGCCAAATCCTCAAGATGTTTGCTGTTTGATGTCACCTGCTTTTTTCTCATTATTGAAAATAAATTCACTTATCTTCCTTGCAGTTATAAGTAACAAATACAAGGTAGTGCATAACAAATGCATGTCAGAGCACAACTTCGCTATGCAATTTCACTTGCAATGCTAGACGAGATATTAGTCTGTCAATAGAATGATGCCAGATTGCAGCCAGTGAGGATCTGACTGCTAATTTTCCTCTCCCAGGGGTCTGTACTATTTTGAAAAGAAATTCTCTTTAATGAAAATTCCATTAACATTATTCTCTTTCACTACCATTAGCTGAGAAGGTTCCATTGACTTCATTATAAAATCATCTTTCAAATAAACTTATTCAGATGTCTTCCTGTTCTGATGATGAGAAAAATCTCTGAATAATGTGAGGGAAATAAAAACGTGCTACCTTTTTTTTTTCTGTGAGGGACATATTGTAAAATGTACCAGCTCCACCAGAACCGCTTTTGTGAGAGCATTTGTGGTTTCCTTGATAGCAGGGCTGTAGACAACTATATTTTCCATCTCAGAGTGGCTCTCAGACATATCCCATTTGATACCTGATGAGAGTGAACAGCCATCTTAGAATGTTCAGCACCAGATCCTCAGCCTGTGTAAAAAGCCCCAGCTCCATTAACTTCACTGGAGATGTGTCTATTTACACCAGCTGGCATAGTGTGAAATGCAGCTATTGTCCGTGGAGTGAAGATGATATGAAATGTCAGAGGCAGCCACTGACAGATTATAATTGACAACAAAAGAGGAGTAGAATGAAATCTCTATTACTTTTTTTAGTGCTGCTACTAAATGCTTTCCACTAATGCCACAGATCTTTTCCTCCTACAAGCAGCAGTCCTGTGTTAGCACAGATCACAATTTACAGTGTGTCAACAATTCCTGAGGACCCTTCTAAGGAAAGTCTTAAGGTTTATATAAACTCTCTTACATTTCCAGGTTGCAGAAAATTAAACCTAAGATCCAAAGGTAGTCATCCCAGATGTTAAAATGTCAAAATTTTCTTGTCAAGGATAACAAAAACAGCTCATAGCAAAATTCCTGGGAAGCCTGTGCACCTACCAAAGAGTGTTTGATAGGCTTCTTTGCTGTGGCCACATCATGTTCTCGTCCAAGACAATAAAGCCCCGGGGGCATACCACAGAGGCAGCAAGCAATTCATGCCAGGCATGTCCAGCTGCTCTCTTGGTGAATGACAATAACCCTAATTCCCAGCAACAAGCTCTTTCTCTCTCCAAGCTCACTGATTCACGGGAGCAGAATGTTTGCTTTCTTCTTATCAGATGACATTCACTGTTTCTTTTGCTGTGCAGCAAAGAACACATTGCTGATTAGAAAATAAAGGTTTTTATTGCCTCCTGTCTGCAAATGTAATAAGGTATGACAAGGTACACATTACCTTTCTGGTAACAAGATACACATCCTTTCTGGCCTTCTAATGAACTGCCTATATGTTTTTTTTGCAGTCAAAGTTGCCCCCTCACTGCAATGGAAGTGGAAGGTGAGGCAGGAGCATCTGTGACTGCAGTCAGCTTCAAGCAGAGGAGAAATCCGTGTTTGAGCTTGTTCTGCTTAGAAACCCATGGAATGCATTTGGTTATCTCCTTCACCAGACATGGGTCAGATTTATGAAGAATTACTATTTTTGCAGCATGGCAATGGGTCAGTTTCAAGGTCTCCAGCACTGTTCTATTAATGAAAACTAAAATAGTTGAAAACTGCAAATTAAGAGACCTTAACAGCCTTTGCCCTAATCTCCAGATCTGTTGTAGGTCACGTATGGGGGAATATGTTTTCGCGCAATTCTAAATTAATGAGGAGTATGTTATTAGTGACAATAAACTCTTTGTGGTTTATGGTTTGCTGAAGAATGTTTTTTAAAAGAAGACTTTGTGCTCTCAGGGCAATTTATGTTGGCACAAGAGTGTCTGTAAACTGCAGGTGTCTCATTAAATTCTGCTGGTGATTAGAAGAAGCAGCCATGTGCAGAGATGTTCATCAGGGGCTCCATGATTTGTGTTGTCATGCTCATTTTTTCCCTAATAGTTACACATTACTTAGCATCGATGCTCAGCTGCTGTGAGCAGAACTCTGCAAAAACAGTCAGCTTCCATTCAGAAGTGAGTGGCATGGAGCCAGCTATTGATTTATAGACTGACACATACCCCTTCATAATGACCATGAGAATATTTGCTACTTACCTGTTACCTTTCTTCAGGAGTGTATTAAAAATAGTTTTCCACTTGTTAAACAGAATCACACAGCATAATATTTTTACTGTTCATTTTCATAGAGAGATCTGCAAAGGGCTGCTTTATACAGAGAGAAAGGTTGAGAAAATTTGTCAGTATTCCCAGTTCTGGTTAAATGGTTTGGCCTGAAGGCAAGATGGATACATGCCCATTTCTTCCCAGCATCAACACATGTTTGAAAACAGCAACTTGGCATAATGCTTTAAAAAAAACCCAAAAATTAAACACAAAACAGCAACCCTTTTCTATCTGCCACATATTCTACTTCTTGGGTGTGAAAAAGCAGTAGTATTCAAGCTTCTAACAGAAGCGATACATTATTTAGAACCTTGCTATGTCTTATTCATCTGAGCAACTAAAAGGCACTTATTTTCTGTATTTCTGTGGAATTTAGTTTATAATTCTCTGCTACTTACATGACAGCTACCTTTTGAAGTCTTTGTGCCTCCAGTGCTTGGCTGGTCTCTTTTTGTCCTTAATCTTTCAATTGTGCCTAAGATAAAAGAGGAGCAGTGAGGTTTTCTTAGCACTGAGGTTCTGTCTGGGAGGAATAATCTAAGTTACAGTAAAGGACACAAAACTATTTGCCTTGATTCTGATTTTTTCTTACATTGAGGTCTTGCACAATTTTTTCTCTTGCCCCTGATGGTCTTTTACAGAGCAGGTTGGAGGGATCCAAATGTAAATGCAAACTCAGGCATTATCTATTACCGGTCCTGTCCAGTGCCTGACACAATGAAGCCCTTATCCACTCAGCCTAATAGAGTCAACAAAATAATTAAACCATGACTAATTTGTCCTAGAAGTTCAGATGGTGACTAAGGTTTGGGATTTTAGAATTTTACAGAGGATTCATCCTGTTGGCAATGCAATTCCTTGGCATTCATGAAACTCTTGTTCTCCCCATTCCTCAGCTTCCCCAGAGCCTGAGTTGGCTTTGGCTAGGCCAGAGTGTGAAATCTGTGCTTCAGCTTAGAGTAGAAGATGCCTACAAACAACTGCATGGGGAACTTGTTTGATAGAGACCAAATATGTGCTTTTGGCTCCTTCCCTTGAAGAATAGCGCAGTTACAAGAAACATTTGGGTATTAATAGTTAGGAAAAGCCATTATGTTTCTCTGATTTTTAAACTGTGGTTGGCATTTTTGAAGGGCTGCATGCTAGCAGTGAGACATGGAGGTCCCCTAGTCCACCTCCTGCTTAAAGGATTCCCAATTAGACCAGATTTCTCAGGGCCTCATCCAGTCAAGCTTGACTGTCTCCAAGTACGGAGAACACACAATGTCTCTGGGACCCTGCTCCAGTGCTTGACCCTCCTCACAGTATAAAACGTTTTCGTAGTACTGAATGGGAATTTCCCATGTTGCAGTTTGTGCCTGTTGCCTCTCGTCCCACCACTGCATGCTTTCAAGAAGAGTTTGGCTCCATCTTCTTTGCATGCTCCTATTAGCTGTACACAGCAGTCACTTCTGAAGGTGAAATGAGCCCAGTTCTCTCAGCCTCTTGTCATAATAATCTTCCCCATCCCTGTGCAATAGAGAAGCTGTAGTTTCTCTGATATGCCTCTCTCTTTGTAATGAAAAGACCTCATTATCTTCTGCTTTTAATAGCATTTCAGGTACCAGAAGTGCCCATAGAGATGCATACAAGCACCCTTTAAAAGCCCATACCTACTGATTTGGCATTTCTCCAGCTTTATTCTGCACTCCGGTATCATTTGCAACTTAAGAATATGCACTCAGAGCAGGTAGTTTAAACATTTAAAGGTGCGTAGGTGCACACTCCAGCTACCACACATTCATCCAATGCCCTAGCAGGTATGTGTGCCTGCACTAATATCTCTGTTGCTTCCAGAGATTCCATGTGACCTGGCTGACAGCTTTGTGAACTCCTGGACAACAGATTACACACAGCTTTGCTGTTCTTTGCTGTCTATAATATGGAAGGATGAAGGCCAACAAATTCTTTCTATTCCTTTGTGCTCTCCAGAAAAATGCCTTATTTTGTAGTGATTATTCAGTCAATTCTTATCTGTTTCCCACATGGAAGAGCAGATAATATTAAATTCACCACTATAATCTTTTTGCAGCACACTATATTGTGACAGTAGGTCTTTCTCAGTAAAAATTGTGTGAGGCTGTCAAAATCCTGGAGCTGTGGGAATAAAATGTACTAAATAGATGAGGAACTTCCATGGTACCACGTTTCTGTTCTTTCATTGCCCCTTTGACGGGATGTGGTGCTCCTCTGAGGCACCAGTCTCAGTGTGGGAAAGGCTATTGCAGCCCATTGCAGAGGGACAGGAGGGCAAGAAGTGGGGTGGGGTGAGCTCCCCACACAGAGCCCACCTCTGCACTGGGACTGGGAAGCCTCCCAGTTATTAGACTTTCCTGGAGGAAATACTTCATCGCTGGGAACAGTGCTAGAGACTCACCCTCCAGCACTCTATGAAAATGCATTAGAGAAGCAGCTTTTATTTCCCATCAAGCTTGCACTGAAGGACTAAGGTAATGAGTATGCTTGTAACTTATTGCTTAATGATCATCACTACTGATGTTTGCTCATCACCCAGGTGCATGCCCCTGGGCCCTCTGGCCTGTCCTCCAGCTGAGAGGAGGTGCCTTAGATGGAAGCAGAGCTGCAGCCTCATTGTCTGCATGCTAGGTGCCATCACTGAACCAGCAGTGTGGAGTGGTAGTGATGGACTGTGTCATGGTCCTTGAGGAGCAACCCTGGATTGTTTCTAGGGTGGCACAGCCCTACCTTCTCCTTTAAATAGTGATTTCAGCTAGGGAAAGAAAAAAAGCTCCAGGCTATAGTTCTGTACTCTCACATTTATTAAATGAGTTTATTGCTCATATTACTCCTAACATCTGCCCATTTAACACACAAGGAGCTCCTCTTCTCCTGCTAAAGTGAATTATAGAATGATAGAACCATAGAGTAATTAGGGTTGGAAAGGACCTTAAGATCATCAAGTTCCAACCCCCCTGACATGGGCAAAGACACCTCACACTAAACCATGTCACCCACAGCTCTGTCCAACTTGTTCTTGAACACAGGCAGGGATGGAGCATTCAGAACTTCCCTGGGCAACCCATTTGAGTGCCTCACCACCCTCACAGTAAGAAACTGCTTCCTTATATGCAATCTAAACTTCCCCTGTTTAAGTTTTAACTTAAACAGGGGCACACACAAAAATGCCGGTGAGTTACACTGGTGCAAATCCAACCTGATGCTTAAAACTTGCTTGTATCGCATGTGAATTCATGTAAGTACATATGCAAGGGAAAATGAATGCAAAACGAATGAGGTGGGGATGAAGATCTGTCCCTGCAGAGCCTGTTTGCCAGCATTTCAGTAGTGCTTATCACTGTTCTGTCTGACTTTTGGCTCAATTTTTCTGCTTTGAGAAATATGTACTGAAATGACAGTGGAAATTCATGCAGTATACTTGCGTTATCTACTGCCTATGCAGAGATATTGCTTTGGCTAATATGACACTGTTCACCAATATTTTCTAAAAGTTGGAGACCAGAACGTGATCCAACAAGCTTAACTCTTTAATCACTTAAGAAAGCTCACTGAAATTAGTGGTAAAAATGCAGAACTTGATTAAACCCTCTGTTAATTGTTCACTGTTTCTGTACACTGCGTTATGCTCATTCGTGTTGCCAATTACTCTTGCATTTTCACAATTTTTACAGAATATAATAGGAAAAATAAAAATAAAGAGCATTTGTGGACTATTCACTGAACATTTGTAACATGAAGTCACAGTTCAGCAAACAGATGCATAAGAATCAATGTGTGCACATACTGCCTTTGCTCCAAAACAATTAAATTCTGGTGCTAGCAACATAAAAAGGACATGGAACTGTTGGAACAAGTGCAGAGGAGGGGCAGGAGGATGATCAGGAAACTGGAGCACCTCCCGTATGAAGATAGGATGAGAGAGTTGGGGCTGTTGATCCTGGAGAAGAGAAGGCTGCGTGGAGACCTCATAGCAGCCTTCCAGTATCTGAAGGGGGCTTATAGGGATGCTGGGGAGGGACTCTTCATGAGGGACTGTAGTGAGAGGAAAGGGGCAACGCGTTCAAACTTAAACAGGGAAAGTTTAAATTGGATCTGAGGGAGAAATTCTTTACTGTGAGGGTGGTGAGGCACTGTAATGGGTTGCCCAGGGAAGCTGTGAATGCTCCATCGCTGGCAGTGTTCAAGGCCGGGCTGGACATAGCCTTGGGTGACATTGTTTAGTGGGAGGTGTCTTTGCCCATGTCAGGGGGGTTGGATCTAGGTGATCTTAAGGTCCTTTCCAACCCTAAGTATTCTATGATTCTATGATACTGATTCTATGAATACAATGTCTAAAAGAAAGACCATGAGTATAAGTTTGCAAAGGTTATTTTTTGTTCCTCTATGCTCCAGTTGAGATACACAGTTTTACCAAAAGTCAGTTATTTCAACCCATGTGAAAACATAACTGAATGTAGGTTGGGCAGAGCATTCACTTTTACATATGTAGTCAAGGCTCAGATTGGATAATACTGGTATCTTTACATTAGGAATAAAATTCTGAGGTCTGGAGTTATTACATGGATATTTATTTAGTTATTGTTAGGCACTGAGTCCACACTTATTATACAAAGCCCTGCTTTGCGTAATAAATACTTAGCCACTGAAAACTGTCATTAGAATAGTGCTTAATAATCCTTGAACAAGAGACAAATTTAAAAACATATTTTCCCAGATATTCATTTTTCATAAGATAAAGGAAAAAATTCAATTTCTAAGGACAAAGATAACAACCTGAAATGTCTGACATAGTAATGGGAAAGAATTGGCATACCTGTGAAATGTGGAGTAGTAAACATGTTTTTCTTTTTTCATTTTCTTTGGAATGGGAAAGAAGCAGAGAGCTTTAAATTATGCAAACACAGACAAATGTTAATTCATAAACATACACAGGATATTGGTTCAAACATGCATTTTCTCTGCTACTTACATTTAGCCAGATAAACTCTTTAGAAATGGACATACACCTCTGTTCTTTCCTGCAGCTTTGCATGTAGTACCTTTAAGAGAATGAACCCATCCTGAACTTGATGTAGTTTGGTCTTTTCCTGCCGCAGATGAATCTTGGAGAGATTATAACAAATTTAAGCAGGATGGGGGATTCTGTTTCTAACTAGCTACAAGCAACCGCCAACGAACCAGCGAGGGAAAATGAGAGGTATTCACAACAGTCTCCAGCTTGGATTACATGTATCTTGAAAGCACTAGCAGCAGATGCTTGTGGAAGTGATTATGCACTGGGTCATATGCACATCCTTCTGGCTGCCATCACTACTTAGGCGTATTTGCAGTGTAAGAAGAAGCCCTTCCAGTTTACAGAGAAACGAGCTAGAAGTATATTGCAGAAGGTACTGATAACCATAGTTTAAAGGAGATCAGCAATCACTCTGCTGCTTAGGGGCCCAAACCAGCAGGATCAAAACTTAAAACAAACTGCAAGATTATGGATTGCAGCCCTTCAGGGATTTCAGCATTTTGCCTTATGTTAATTTATAGACATAACAACACTTCTATTGAGAAAAGAAAGCACTCTTTTTTCTTTTTTTTTTTTTCTGGTAATAATTAGGGCAGTTTTCTGCATTTATGTAAATAGTAGTTCCAAAAGCTTTTGCTAAATTATTTTATTCTGTCTACCATTTAGGCTGAACATGTCATTATACAGCCCCACAGTCTGCTTGACAGATCCTTAGACACATAAAACAAATGGTTTTGGAGATGCCTGCACTATATCTCCTGTGCTGCTGTTCTTCTTTATTTTAAAGAACTGTAAGAGAAATGCTTCGGATTCTTTTTCCCCCAATCAATTTATTGGCTTTCACTGATTTTTCACTATTCAGTCTCTCAGTTGATTTTTTTCCAGCTTCATTTGTCCTGGGTTTTCATTCTTCCAAGCAACTTATTCTTTCCCCCTCTACATGTTGCTGACTTTCTGCTACTGAAAACCTAGTAGCCTTTGTCCTGATTTCACTGAGCATCCAGGAAAGTGGCAGAGACCAAGGCTCCTGCAGAGTGATTGTGCTTATTGCTTGGACTTACTTCAGGTCAGCCCTGACAGAGGGATTTCGTTATTCCTCTGTACAAGGCTTCCAAGAACATGTGCTGAGATGGCTAATCTGATTGTATGCTTCCACTGATACTGGTTATGGGGTGTTTTTTTACAAGGCTCCAAAGTTACAGTCTGATACTCATTAAAAGCTGCTGTTTATCATCTTCCTGCCCATTACATACAACAATATGAGCTGCTGAAAGACAAGCACCATGGTATGTGGCTTCTTTAATTTTATTTTTTTTTTAAAAAAACTACTGAAAAAAGAGGCAGCTTGTGTCTACACTTTTTAACAAAGGAAAAAAAGTTATCAGTGAGGAGCCCCTAACTCCTTCCAGTTCGTGATCCCATTTTTCATACAATCATAGAACGATAGAATAGTTAGGGTTGGAAACAACCTTAAGATCACCCAGTTCCAACCTGTAGATAGTCTTTCTTTTACTCAGTATTTCTAACCTCTTCTTCCCCAGTCCAAAACATATGGTTGCTGGTTGCTGCTGATTGCTGAATGCTCTCAGTGGAGGTGAGAGTCTGTGAATTCACACTAGGGATTAGTAACCTCTACTATGGCTATAGCAATGAGCTGCTGTTCTGAGTTAGTCACCCTTAACCTCAGAACAAAAGGAGACCATGTAAACCCTTTGGAGCAAGGCGTTTTGCTCTGTTTCACATCACCCTAGTGCAGGTCTATTGTTTGCAGATGTTTCTGCAGAGAAAACAATGCCAATTGGAAAATAATCTGTATTTGAGAAGTAGTTGTTCTGTGAAAAATTTGAACAAAGGTTGAATTTATCATTCCTAAAAAGTAAGAAGTAGACCTCCAACTGGATTCACCTCTTGTAAAATGTGAGAAAAAACAGTGTATTTAGATTATTGCAGAGTTGAAGCACATGCTGCTAACTGAGATGCAAATAAGGACTAAACAATGACTTAATGCCATTCCTATTTCACAGAGAGCTATAAATATGGGGAGAAAGTTGCTGAGTAAAGCACTAATGCAGCAAGTGGTAGAAATTAATCAAGAGGTAGTGCCACTTTTATAGGGTAAAAAAGGTTCTGGAGCAGACTGACCAAGCAAAGAGATGGGGCCCAGATCAATTGAACGGGAGCACACTTATTGGACTAAGTGACCATTCCCAGCCAAATGCGATTAATGGACCTATATAAGAAGAGTCATCTTTCATATGGAGGGGT
>JASSUY010008276.1:0-12093 GCA_032466535.1 Forpus xanthops | reverse complement strand
TTGGACACAGGGCTTGGAGCAAGCTGCTCTATGGAAGGTGTCCCTGCCCATGGCGGGGTTGGAGCTGGAGGAGCTTTGAGAGCTCTCCAACACAAAACACTCTGGGATTCTATGGATTTTGAAGGAAGGACAAACGCTGTCCCTGGAAGGACAGCAGAGCTGCGGCACCAACGTTGGGAACCAGCCCCAAACTAACAAAACATTCCACAAAGTGTTCCTTTGGACATTTGCAAATGAAAACGTTCCAACTTCTCACTTAAAATGACACTTCCACCAGAAAAAGGGCCCTAAAATGGTTGAATACCCCCCACCGACTGACAGGCAACATGGAAATGAATCAGGAAAGGGGAAAAGCTGCATTAACACTTGGATTTAATTGCAAAAAGTAAAAACTGTTTTTATTCTTCTTCCATACAAATCTCATTTATTTACACACTTTACAGGCTTTTCCCAAGTATTTACAGAGGTTGCAATATATTAAATTAGGACCATCCATAAAATTCTGCATTAAGTGCATATTTACATCCTGTTTTCTTTCAAGCCACCACTGAATTTATAGTGCTTTATGCATGTCCTGCTCACCTCCCCAGCACCCCTGAGCCCTTCTAACGCTGCTCCTCTCCTTGAGGACCAAGACATAACACCAGAAGTAAATCCCCTGCCATGGGCTTGAGCCTCCAGAGCAAAGGGGAAGCGCAGCATCTCCCGTGTTTAACTCAGCAGGACAGTGAATCCTGTGCAAGGAGCTTCCTGAAGAGGAGAAAGCAGAGTTCTACCTAGGAATCTTGGAAGAGGTGAGGGTTCGCTCTGTGGGAAGCCAAAGCTCTTTGTGCACCACCACAATAGACTCAATACAGAACGCGTTTGGTTCTCCTGGGAGCCACAGGGCTAAATTGGGACCACTGAGCCTGGGATCTGCAGGAGCAGCATTCCCAATGGGAACACGGGTTTAAAGGCAGGAGCATCCCCTGCCTGGGGTGGTGCTGCTCACAGGGCTCTGCTCCACACCTCCTCATGCTCAGGTAGGCCCACGCTGTGTGTGGGGCCTGCTGGAGGGCAGCCATGAGAGCAGGGGGCTCGGATCCACCCCAGTAAAACCAGCCCCTGGCAGAGCACAGGCTGGGAGAAGCAACTGGGCACTCAGGAAAGCCGTTCTCCAGGGCACTGCATGGGCAGTTTGAGGCTGGGACCTGGGAAGTTGCCCTGGGGGAACCGGTGTGTGCCAGTGAGGAGGGGACAGAAGCAAGAGGAGCTGGCAGCCTGGCTCCCACAGGGGATGCTGAGTCCCTGGTGCTGAAGGAAATAACGCCCCTCCTTTCTGGTACCCTGAGTTCAGGACTGACTGAGAGCAATGGGCAATGACCTCTGCTTACAGAAAGAGCTTTCAACCATGAGCCTCAGCCCTGCTGCTGGGTGACAGCCTGTCTGTACCCTGACAAGCAGAGGGACGATCCCTCCTCACCTCTGCCCATCGGGCTCTCGGGCAGTACCACTCTGTGATTCCAGAGCAGCTTTGCAGCCTCTGAGTGAACAGAGCCCATGTCCCAGCTCATGGGCAAAGACCTCTGAAGCACACAAATAGGCTTTAAATAGCTAAGATGTGGGGATTGCCCCAGCCAGCATGGACACTTGGATACACACAAGTGCCAAAGGGAGGCTGGAGTGGAGGGACAGCACGTGGGGCACACACCCTCAGTGATTCATCTGATCGGTGCCTCAACAGCTCAGGAAACAGCCACATCTCCCCCTGCTCTCTAGGGAAGCCACAGCCTCCTTCCAGCTAGGGAAGCTGGAGCCCTGGGTGAGGAAGACAACCAAGACTTGTTTGTTTGGATGGCCAAGGGGTCAAAACCTCCTTCAGGCCACCTCAGTCTTGCCACTTCAGCCTCACATCTGAGCTTTCCCTCCCAGGTCCTCACCTGCACTGCTCCTCTGGCAGCTGTAGACAGGAGCTGCTCTAGAAGCCGTGCTACAGACCGGGGCTCAACAGTGGCCAGGGCCAAGATCAGCTCTTTATCAGCAGCACTGCCCTCCTGTTTCAGTTTAGCAGCTAATTCCTTACAGCTTTTGGAAGAGAAAGAGAAAATATACTGGAAGTTTGAAAACAAATGATGTAAACTCCAAAGGGAGCATGGTTGGGACATATGCGATGTATCGCCTAGACACAGAGCTGGAAACTTATGCAGAGACCATAAAGTGCACTTGGAAAGCTGCTCTGCAAACAGGCCAGATTCACCATCTTCTGTCCAACCAGCTGCAACTCCAGGGAGGGGAGAAGCAATACTTGAGAGCACTTTTGCTAAATAGGCACAAACCTGCCCTGGAGCCCTCCCCTTTTCCCCCAGCCCAAACAGCAAGCACCAATAGATCTGTTTTCTCTGCTGCTTCCCAAAGGAGCCAGACAGCCACAATGGCTTTAAGGGGGACTCATAAAACACAGCCATTTCACAGACACTTTGAGAATGGTCTCTGCAGCTTTGACAAGCTCCATTCAAAGACATTTGGAAGTGGCAGCACCACCGAAGCACCCACAGCCTCCTCGATCTCAGGCCCAGCAGGTTCTTCCCATATACATCTCTAACCAAATGGCTCAGGTACAACCCCAGTGAGAGGTGAAGTCACCTCATCAGCCCTTGAATTTGACTTGAGAAGCTGCCAGAGTGTAAATAGCAACAGTCACTAATGAGGCCCTAATTCTGCCATCACCAAACCCCCAAATTTCCATTAACTAAGACCCAGGCTTTAAGAGGAGGGAGAGGAGGAGGGATGTGTGTGTGTCTCTTGGCATGTACAAGACTGCACGTAGTGTCACAAGTAGAATCCCCCCCCAAGCATTAATTATACTGATGGCAGTCTCATTAATCCAATTCCCTTTACTATTTTGTCACAAATTAGCTTAGTCCTTTCCTGTCCAGATTCAGCCTCTTCCCCTTTGGTTCTGCCAAACCTGCTGTGTGTTGGTGCAGTGTTGAGGGCCATGCACCCAGAGTGACACAGGTCCTGGGGTTGTTCTCATTTGTTTACAGGAGAAAACCAAGGGTTATACATAGAAATGTTTGTAGTGTCAAGGCCTCAGACTCAATTCTTTGGAGCAGGAACTGTCCTCTGCCTTATCCTCATACAGGAGCCAGACGTGGTCACCCCCCTGGGCAGCTTTTGTCAGAGTTTAGTAGGATCAGCACAATGTTTGCTCCCATTCTCCTGGTCTCACTCAAACCCAAAGGCTGGGCAGACAGTTTTCCAATCTGTCATTTTACATGGACCTAAAATATTTACAGAGGAAAAGGCTCTTGCTCCTGAGAACAGTTAACTCGCTTTCAAACAAAACCCCTCCCAGTTCCATATTAACAAGTGTGAGAATATGTCCTGAACCCCAGCCCTGGCCTGTGAGTTCAGCCCCGACACATCTGTAAATGATCTTCCACAACAGGATCAGACCCAAAGGATCAGACTTGGAAGAGCCCTTAGCATCCACAGCCTGCAAACACTGAAACTGAGCCTCTCTCAGGGCATTGCTGAGCAGTGCTCAAGCAACAGGAAGCAAGTGAAGGCAGCTTGGAAAGGACTCAGGAAAACCCAATGTTCACTCTGAAGACAGAGTTCCAGGTCTGGATAGAGGCGATGCAAAACCATGCCAGGGATGAGGAAGTTTTCAGGTGCACCTGTAGGTGCTCTGGGCTGCAGACACAGGCAGCACCTTCCAAAGTAAGGAGAAAACAGTGGAGCAGCCATGGTGTCTGAAGTGCAGAATCAGGAGATGGAACTTTTACAGAGCTGCTCTGCCCTCAGCCCCACCTCCATCCAGAATTATGAGGCCCTCAGCACCACCAGCACAAAACTCGCCCTGGTATGTTAATAGGAAAGGAGGTGGGAAAAGAAGAAGCACAGTTATGATTTGACTTACTCATAACCTGCTGACAGAGAACTGCAGGAGAGGGATCACAAAACACAAAGAAGAGGCCTGAACAGATTATTGTGGTACAAGAACGATGCGGAGGGTCTCTGCCCTTAGGCTGCAAGGGTCATCTCAACCTTGGAGCATGGAGCAGAGACGGGCTTTATGTGGCACACCACTGAGGCACACAGCTGTGAATGTGATGGAGACAGGGTGAAGCTGAACACATCAACTCATTCCCTTTATAGAGCTGGCCTGACAAGACAGGCTCAAAGCTTCCTCCTCAGGAGGAATGTACACACTAGTGTTACACACCCCCTCCACTCCCAAACCCCTCAGGAAGTTTCAGAAGTGCCATAGTCCACAAAGGACACAAAGTGAATCTCATCCTGAGAAATCCCTTTGCTGCAAACCCAGGGCTTACCTGACGGGACAGGGAAGGTCATAAATAGCTTGAGTTTCTCCCAAAACACATTTGGGGAAAGGCAAAGAATTACCTCAAGGGTCAGGAAAACAGTCCTTTTTAAACATTGTAAACATGCAGGGTGGCAAAGCTGCCTGCCCCAGCTCTATTCTCTTGCAAGACGTTGCCTTGGCTTCAAAGCTGAAAGTCTTCTTGTCCTGGAAACAGCTTTGCTCTCCCACCCATGTCCTTAGCTAGCATCTCCATCACAAATCACTGCTGGCTCTGTCCCTTTGGCCATGAAGCTCATCATCCAGTAATCTGTGCTGGCATAACCTTTGAGAGATGCAATGAAGAGGCTGTATTAGATGAATCCATGCTTAATGACTGCTCCACTTCCCATCAGGTGATGCAGGTATGCAGAAGCACTTTAGAAAGACACTGCCCTCAGTGACACACTGGCTTTGTGATACCCAGCAGAGCATCATGTCTCGTGCAGCCCACCCTGCTCACTTTTCACACTAAACATCTCATGTATCTCAGTCCAGGATGATCTCTGTATCGGGACAAGCAGGCACACACCAGTTTGGAAGGGGTAATGGAACATACCACCTTCTCAGGTGTCACATAGGAAAGATCCAGCTGGAAGCAGTCTCCTGACACCAAGGGATCTTCCAGACCCTGCATACTATAACACCAGTACTCACCCAAATCTCCAGCCTCCAGCTCCACCTTGAACATCTCACACTGTCCTTTGCACTTGTCCAGAGGTACAACAGTCAGGGTGAGCTGTCCACTTCCAACAGCAAAGAGGTTGTGCAAACTGTAGCTCTGCGATGAGAGGAGAACGTTTCAACAGCTCTGCCAGCTCCTCTTGGCTCTGTCTGACCAAAAAAGGGGCAAGTCTCTGCCCTGCAGCAAGGTGACACAGCATAGACCACAGCTTTGCTGCTCCTCCAGTTACCAATAGGTCATACCTGAGCTCAGCTGCATGCAAAGCTCCTCCTCCCCTCTCTGCCCAAGGCAATACAGGCTCTCTGCACCCACAAAACCCACAAGAAAGCAGGAGATCATGCTAGAAGCCTGAAGTGCCACTGTCTTCAGTGAAACACCTTGATGGCAGATATCTCAGAAGGGGTGAAATTCACTGCCCCAAACAGCTCCTACAATGCAACTCTTCAATGAATTCTGTCCAACTGTGCACAAAAAAGACCATCCCCTCACCCAGAATGTGACCAGAGACGGGACACCACATGGATATCCCTAACTGCTGAGGTAGATGGGCCTGGTGTACCACCTGCATAAAGTCAGACAGCTTCTGGGTGGCACAGCAACCTTGAGATGCCACAGAACACAGGAATGGACAGAACTCTCACCCCTAAACCCTTCTTGCCAGGTCTGCATCAGCTTAAAGCATCCTGCAAATCCCCTGGAGACTTGGAGCTTTTGGAGGACAACTAACAGTCAGGAGATAATGTCTCTGGGATGAATTCCTTCTCACCTTATTCCCCAAATGTGGATGGCGGATGACGAAGCAGCTCTCCAGGGACACTGTCTTGGGGAAGGTCAGCAAAGAGGAAGCAGGGAAAAATTCCTGAAGAATCTGAGTTTTATTCACAGATTTGTTCCTAAACAAAACAATCGTATTAAAGAAATACCATGCAATGATAATGCTTGTGTTTAAAAGACTATTTTCTACTTCTTCACAAGCACTCCTGCTTGATAAACAGCATGGCACACTAGCCCCAGGAGCTAGGAGCAAATCTGACTTCACAGATTCTAAACCTGTGCTCCTTCCTATCTCCCTCTGTAGCAGGACCACATAAACAAGGAACAAAGATCATGATGGATGCCTAAAGTTAACTTCCCACCTTCTTCCCTTAAAACGATCTGAGCCATTGATCATATCCGTTAATTACAAAGATACAGAGGTGGTACTGGACACAACCATAACTGAAACCATGCGGCGAGGAGGGGGAATAAAAGTCTATTCTCTAGGCCAGGGAATGTAACTGGAAAAGTCAAGGCGGGGATTGTTATTTTTACATCTCAGTCTAGTGACATAACTAACGTTCCTGTACCCTGATCATCTGTCTATTAGTGCTTTGGACAAGAAGTGCAGCAAGAAGATCCCATCTAAAGCACAGGCTCCACCATGCCCTTTTCCAGGTCTGCTTGAACCGTGCTCCTCTGCACATACAAACATGCCAGGAGCTGCTGCTGGTGCCTATGGAGCTCCTGCTCCACACCAGGAGGTACCTCCTCATGTTCTCCTCACCCTTCTCCACACAAAACGACATTGCTGGGTTGCTCTGTAACCTTAAAGAGCTCTGAACTGTTCACATGGCTTAGAGCCACACTAAAGGCTTCAGCAAAAAGCTTTTAGTTAACAGCAGCTCAGGATTAGGGTTGGCCATTTTTCCTGCACGGGACCAAACACAAATTGCTTTCTGGTACTCCTCAGTGTTTTGCAGAAGTCATGGTATCCCTTCTCAGCCAACACTAACAGTGGAGGATTTCCACTGAGCAGACAGAGGGGATTAGAGGTGTAAACCAGTTGCCTCAGGTGATCAGACCACAGCCTAGATGATTAATGTATGGCCTGAAGAGCAAGACCGAGCAGTTACTGGGATATTTTTGTCTTGCAAAGGGAACAATATGTGAAGTCCCAGCCATGATACTCCATTCTCAGCATAAACTCTTCTCCTTAGGTTACATCAACAAGCAGACAGAGCCCATAACCCACTGCTATTCCCTTGCTCAGTGTGAAAGTCAGAGTGCACCTTACAAGCTCCTGGTTGTTCATATAGAATCACACAATCAACTACACTGGAAAAGACCTTTAACATCATAAAGTCCAACTGCAAAGAGGTTGGACACCTCTGCAGAAAGGATGCGTATCATCTGTCACATGTTTTGTCTTTAACTCACCAGGGAAAGAAAAATGGACAGCTCCACAATTCAGCTGAATTTTCTTCTATTATAACCTCTGCCAGTTTTGGATCCTGAGACTGAAAATGCTTGAGTTCTTCATAGGAGAGATGCTGCCCTGTCTTAAATGACATAAACCAAAGATCAAAGCTGTACACCTGAGATTCCCCCCTGCTCCAATTTCCACTCTGCCAAAGAACATCCAAGAGGGGCAACCATCTAGACTGCTGTTTCCAACCACAGTAATTAGTCAGAGGAACAACTTGCTAAGGGTGCAGAGAGCTCCTCAGCCCCTGAAACTTTCAACTGGGGCTAAATGTTGTCTTAGATACGTGGTCTACCTCATTCGGCAGTTTGTAGTTGAAAATAGTGGTCAGAGGTCTTCAGTTGGTGAGCCTGGACTAATCATGCAGCCTTACAAAGCCGTGCATTACCTTGATCAGAAAAGGCTGAGGCCTCTGGAGCTTTTCTGATAGTTCTCCAAAGTCTGTCACTATCTGAAGGCTTTTCACAGCAGAACAGACTGTGCAGTTTGCAGGAAGCGTAGAAGCGTTCTGCCTGCAACCTGCTGCCCACCAGTCCTGGCATTCTGGGAATGGAATAAGAGAAACATGGTTAATAAGACCAAAAATGAAATGGAGAGACTTGATGATAAACTCATTATCACTAACACGAAACACTGAGATTTCCATTCACATTGACTTGAAGATGAAATGGGGCGAGAAGTCCCATCATGAGGAACCCCTGAACCACAGCTATATCAATTTTCAATCCCAGGAATCATTGTTACACCACAATGGGCTGAACAGGCCTATAATACATGTTACATCTTTAAACAGGCAGTTTTTATGTGAAACCATGACTTGATGCCTCTATCCTGCCTCCCTCCTCCAATCTGACAGCCCTCCCAGCACAAACCAGTAAGCAACCATTAACAGAAGCCACATGCAGCAGCACTGAACAAACAGGATAAGAGCTGCTGATGCTGAATTCCCCATGTGTTTCTATGCTAAAGGATCGCTAGGAGCAGCAGCCACACTAAAAGGTTGTGGCTGTAATTTCATGACAATGATAGCCCTGGTTCTGCAGCCTTTATCCAATGGGAAATGTGAGATGTCCCTGTCCATGGGAGGGGATTGGAACTGTATGATCTTAAGGTCCCTTCCAACCCAAACTGTTCTGTGATTCTATGACTCCAGGTTTAACTCACGCAATGGCAACAAACCCACCCAAGTGGGATTGTCAGGGTGGGTCAGGAAAAACCCAAGGCCTGGGACACATCTCACATGAAACATCCAAAGATCTGTTCTTAAAACAGGCCCATCCACCCTCTATGGTGCCAATATATGTCAAACCAGCTCATGCCTCCTGGCCATTGCTGCAGGCCACCCACTCACAAACAGAGTGGATGGCAAAGGGGGGAAAGAAAAGACAGTGTCAAGTCTGAAAACTTAAGTTGGAGAAATGAGGATGCACAGTGGGTTTTAGGGGGTAAAAGACCCTGCACAGCCTGCTACTGCCATTGTGGTTTCCAGCCATGCTCATGCTTCTGTGCATGGGTCATAACTGATGAACAGCACTCAACAGGAAGGCTTTTGTTTTACTTCTCCCTCCGACATCCGCAACAGACAACAAGGAACATTACAGAGGATTTAGGTTCATTGGGACATAACAGCAAGGAGCAGACTGGGATTCATTTTGCTTTTTTTCTTTCTATTTCCAATCTACTCCCAAATGCTGCATTTCCCACCCCACTGCTGGGATATGGACTCAAAGGGATCAGGATGTAATTCCTAATCTTTCTGGAAGACACGTCTACACTGCTTTCAGGGAATAGGGTAAAAAGGCAAAAGAAAGTGTAAAATCCTTATTGGAAGCAGAAGTCCCACTCCCATGAGAACCTGCTCCAACCTACTTTCCCTCCCTGCTCACAAGAGAAAAAAGAACATCTTTGTTCCTCTGCCTGTAAAAAGCTTCAATTTTACAACAACAAAACAACTCACACAAACCAGCTGGTCAGGGACAGGAAACAAAAGGCTGAAAGATCTCACCAGAGGAAGGGCAGTTGCCATGAAGAGAACAAGAAAACTTATCTTCTGGTCTATTACACTGGGAGCAGCAATACTATAATTTCTCTCTGGGCAAAACTTAAGACACCTCATCCCAGAGCATTAAGCACAGTTGTCCCTAAATTTTCTCCCTGGGCTCAGAGCAGGACCCCACGGAAGGGGATGCAAATCAGCTTGACAGTACAGAGCCTGATTCCTCTTTTGAGCCAGGCTGGGATATTTGCATTCTCAATTGCTTGATTCAGGAGGTGATTTCTTTGCCCCATGAATAACCCAGGCAGAACACAGTTGAGACGCATTTCAAATGCTGCAAGTGGGTTGTGGGATCTCTTTTTTTTGTTAGCAATTAATCTTTTAGATTGATTGCTGAGGGTGTTAGTCTGTGCACCAGCATGCGTGTGACTGGCATAACAAGTACAGGCAGCAAGAAGCGCCTGCCCTGCCCATGCTGGGAGGGAGAAGAGACTGGGAAGAAGAGAGGGCACTCAGCTGCACGCTGAGGACCACAGCGGGAGTGTAGTGAGGATGCTGATTCTCTCTCCATTACCCTCCCTGCATTCCTTTTACATTATCACCCTGCCCAGACACCCTGGGGGATTGTTCTGGGTTAAGCAGAGCACTGTCTGTCGGCACACACAGTCTGCTTGGAGACTGAAAAGATGCATTCTGCATCCCAGTGCAAGCATCACACCATGGGCCTATCCACTCACACTCAACCACTGAAGTGCTGGGTGTGTGCAACCATCCCTATGGAGCTGAGTGCAGGAAAGCAGCTGTAGGACTGACACATACAACTATCCATCATGCAACACAAGCACCGGCCAGTCCCAACTCACCTCTCCTCCCTGCTTGTGCTTTCTCACCCCCTTTTGAGGGGAACCTCAATTCCCCCATCAGTCAGACCTACCTAATGGCTGCTTTTATGCTTTATTATCTCTCCAGAAGAGCAGTCTTCTCCCCTGTGTCAGGAGAGCTCCTAGCAGAGATAGTGCTGGGGACTTCCAGCTGTTAACACAACACAGATGAAGAGATAACAGTATTCCTCAGCACACATCTATGAGTCATGCTAGAAGTTTATGACTGTACTCCCCACTATGCAGAAAAATAATAATTCTCAACTTACAATCAGTTTTAAAGGAGTACTCCTCCCTTCTTGGCCATTTTCATTGAGGATTTCCCAAGTTTCTGGTTGTCCCCAGAATGAGAGGAGTGTGTGAGCACAAACTTAGAGATGCTGGGTGTGGACAACCAGATTGGAAGCTTAAGAGGTTACTGAGAAGATTTGGCCCTGCTTCTGCCCATTGCAGCAAAGCAATAAACCCCATGGAAACTTGCCCATGTAGTTCTGAGGCTGCTCTGCTCTCTTCAGGGACCATACAGAGGGTGAAATATCAGTCTACCCCTGTAGCAGGTTCAAAGTCTTTGCTTTGAAGAGGAACCTTTTGCTCCTGCAAGATACACAGAGCCAAGGGCTGCTCCTGACCCTAATAAAGTGTTGAAATCAGCGTCCTGCACGTACAACTGCAGGTGCTGAGGCAGCTGCTGGCTACCCACAGAGCTGATTTGCTCCCCAGCACTTGGGACGGCAAGGCTGAAGAAGCAGGAAACCTGAGGAAGAAGGCAAGTGACAACTACATCTGCACAGGAGTGTATGCTCCAGGGGAAGGGACACTCCCCCAGAACTTCACAGTCCCCCAGTTCTGTCCTTACCTGTTGTCTCTACCATCACCCATGATAAGCAGTAGAAGGCTCCTCAGAGGGCTGCCTAATGCATTAAGCAGTTCCACAGGCTGCAAAATTTGGTTACAAATGCCCAATTCCTCTTTCCTAGGACAAAGCTATTCCCCAGTTCCCACCTTATACCTCACTAGGGACCAGTGCTAGGAGCATCCAATTTCAGGAAGCCAGGATGAACTCGGGGCTCTCAAGACAGACTGGATGGTACACTGGGTATTCACATTTCTTTGTCCATTCTTACAGGTCCATTGTGCAAGCCTGGCTCTTCAGTTAACATCCACAACGCTTCTGGACTGTCCCTCACAGAATCCACTGTACCATCAAGAAGCAGAAAAACACTTGTAATCAAGGTAGGACAGCAGGAAAACCTCAGGGCTCTCAGAAAGCATGACCAACTCTACACGGGCCAATTCAAAGGTAAGCTCAGGATTGGGGTGGACTCAGCAACCCATTGATGGTGCCACAGTGACAGCCACAACCTCGTTATTATGTGCTAGATCCAACAGTGAGAAGATGCTGATCTCTACTTTTACATTATCACCCCACAGCTGCGCATCTATAAATGTCAGGGGATTTTTCAAGGTGGACCTGAAGAAACACTTCAAAGGAAGGGGTTAAGACCTCAGCCTACCCTCTGCTGTCTATGACCATACTTTCCCCTTGGCCAAAGGGATGCTTCATGGACACAAATCTGACTGTCCATGGGATACCAAACTCCTCTATTTTCATAGTGAAAGCTCAATCACAAGCTGATTCTTATGCTTACACAGGGCAGAGCTGCTCAGGAGACATTCAATCCCACCTGTAAGATTCCCAATATCCTGGGCTGCATCAGAAGAAGCATGACCAGCAGGTCAAGGGCGGGGACTCGCTCTCTCAACTGCACTCTGGCAAGACTATCACCAGAATAAAAAAAGCCTCCAAAATAAGAGGGATATGGAACTCTTGGAGTGAATCCAGAGGAAGCCATGCAGGTGCTGTAAGGGCTGGAGCAGCTCTGCTCTGGAGCCAGGCTGAGAGAGCTGGGCTGGGGCAGCCTGGAGAAGAGAAGGCTCCTG
>JASSUY010008275.1:3806-26861 GCA_032466535.1 Forpus xanthops | reverse complement strand
TTTAGATTGGATCTGAGGAAGAAATTTTTTACTGTAAGGGTGGTGAGGCACTGGAATGGGTTGCCCAGGGAAGTTGCGAATGCTCCATCCCTGGCAGTGTTCAAGGCCGGGTTGGATATAGCCTTGGGTGATATGGTTTAGTGTGAGGTGTCCCTGCCCAGAGCAGGGGGGTTGGAACTAGATGATCTTAAGATACTTTCCAGCCCTAACTATTCTATGATTCTATGATCTCTTTCTACGCTATATTAACAAAGAAGCTTTTTTTTTCTATTTGAACATTGCTTGCTTGTTCTCATGCCAGCCTTTGAATAAACAGAACAAAATCCAACACCTTCATATTGGCCCTGATCCAAAGCCTGTCAAAATTGATGTCTGTCTTTAGGTTTGATTCATTGAATACTCAGTGAGGATACTTAAGCTATAGTTGTCTTACATTCTCTGCAGATAACAAGATATGTTTCAACTACTTATCTTGATTCTCTGTTTAGACATTTGATAGAAACTGTTATTTTTAGGATGGGACTCACTTGATTCATTTAGAAGGCCACTTTTGAATGTCTGCTCATTCAGATGTTGGTATCTTAATGAGTCTCATAAATCTGGTCTGAAAAGTGCCTACTTTACTCCATTGTGCATTCAGCAAATGTAAATAACTAGTTGTAGACAATTTCAGAGTCCACATTCGACCAGGTGAATCGTACCCACTATGCTTGGAATAACAGTTCAAGTTGGAAGAGAATTTGCAAATAACATTATTTATCAAGAGATGTCTTCAGGTACTGGCAAAAAAAAAATATAGAAATTGCAGTGCAGACCAGATTTTAATGAAGCTCCACCCTGCTGGCTCAGGGCAAGTTTCAGTGTGTGCACACCCTTCGTCAGCATAGTGTTAAAGGTTTTGACTCATCCCATCATCAGAACCAGCATGAGAAGTGTTATTACTGGGCACTTCTGGGAGAGCATAATATCCTATGCTTCTGTTCAGTACTTTCCAGCAAATGCAAATTCTTCAGGCTTACATCCAAGCAAGGAATGTACCCTCATACTGCCAAGGAATGATCTTCCACCCATCTCTTTTTAACTATTTTCATATAATTCTTGTCCACTTACTATGAGTGATAAAACAGACTTTTGCTTCCTTCCTAGTTCCATGAACCGCTGAATCACAGTTTCTGCTAGGACCTCATCCAAAGCCTATTGAAATTAATTAAAAGATTTATCCATCCCCTAAATGAGCTTACTTGCAGTCCTTGAGTTCAGTGATGCATAAGGCAACTGGCTAAGCTTTTGAAAAGACAGAATATTGTGCTGGAAGAGACTATAGTGATCTTCTAGTTCAAATTTCCACATAACATAGCTCTTCAGATTTCCCTGAATTTGCCTGAATTTCACGGAAACATGCTTTGTCTGTACCACAGTCTGGTTGAATGCCTGCTGAATCCAGCTGACCAGCCAAGTTCACTGTCTAATGCTAAAAGCAGGACAGGACATTGACCATTCAAGTCCTCACTGTCCTCGTTTTTGCTGACATTTCCCCCAGTATTTTAAGTACTGCAGTGCTTAGGTTTTTACATTTATCAGACAGTACTGTTCTGTATGTGTGATACTACAGCAAAGCAGACCTTGCTATGCATGTGTTTGTTTCCAGCCAATCTTCACACAATTAGTTAAGTGCTAAACCCAAAAATCCTTCTTCTTTACCAAGGCAGAACTAAATAGCTTTCCATACTCTTCAAGGAGTCATTACGGTCTTCTGTTTTTTAAACACATTTTTATTTAGACTGTACCTAGGCTGCAACTCAAAGGTGTGATTTCAGCTGATACTAGTGCATATATTTGGGCTAGAGTAACCTAAGTTGCATAGAAACACACAGCAGTATAGTTGTTAGGTGCTTGAGACCCTAGCCAGTGCTGTAGATGACTTCTGCAGCCTTTACAGGCTCTGGTTGCAAGAGACCATGAAAAAACTTAGGTTCCCAGGGAGCAGTGAAGGTGGTAAAAGCAGAATTTTTATTATGGTGACATATCACAGATGGGAGTAAAATCTGAGCCTGGTAATGCTTGTTTAACCCCAAAATGTGAAAATTGAACAGAAGGGGATTTTTCAGCTAGCTTCCTTAGCTGGCATGCTGAACATAATGACAACCTGTTTTACCTCCCAGATTGTGTCTCCAGAGTATCTACTTTACTGGCTTGGAGCAGTTGAAGATTATTAAATGCTTTCATGCTAGGTTACACTCTTTCAAAATTATTCATAACATGCAGAAGTCAGGTCCAAGCCAAATTTCTCTCATACGGTGATCTCAATAAGTTGCTGTGCAGTTCCTTGCTTCTAGTTTTGTGCAGAAATTAGCCTCTCAGATATTTGTTAGTGCTAGGCATTTGAAGCCTATTTAGATCTGAGACACTGCCAAATGGTTGTTTCTATGGTCTTGACAATGATGTGTAGCCCTGCTAAGTAAGGTCTTTAAGTTAGTTAAACACAGAACTCCTAGCAGTTTAATAGGAGTAATGTAATTGGTTTCATTTGCCTGTGCTGGATGGACAGGTATGTTTTAGCTGAGGATGTTTTGTGCCCTGTAACAGAAGCCAGTGATCAAGCAAATGTTTTTCAAATCTAGGTACCCTTAAGTTTAAATTTGACCAATTTAGCACAAACTGAAGTGCTGCTTCGTTTTGTTTGAGTTACCAGTCTGACCTAGAACAAACTGAACAGTAACAGGTAACTGCATAATGGAACCCTACAGTGGACAACCGTGAATAGGAATGAACAGATTAACAGTATGCAGTCCTGTAATCAGTCAGTAAGGTCACGTGATAAATTATGCTTACCTGAAGCACAAGTAAAGTCTAACAGAACAAATAGTTAACACATAGTGAGCATCAGTAGGGTACCAGCTTAGCTCATTTCTCTCTATATGCTTATTTTCCAGTTACTCCTGGCTTATATTTATTCTCTGCATACAGAGGGATGTGCAGAGGAGGTTTAAGATTAGGCTGTCTGTAGGGCTGAGGTTGGCTTAAAATTTCTTTGGTTTACCTCATATCTGCCCATTCTCCACAGTTTCCTATTTATATATCATGCTGAAAACCACTGATGGGGCTATATACTGAATAGGGCCTCTGAAATGTGCTTTTTTTAGAAGTAAACCTTTCTCCAGAAAGAGCTGCATGGCACAAGCTGCAGAGCAGGCTTGGGAGGGCTGCAGATTGCAGAACTGGGTGATGATGAGTGGAGAATAGGAGAGGTTGCTCCTGGGGCTGGCTTTCTCATGGGAAGCATCACACAGTACAAGTACTCTCTATTTATGTACAGTATTTACTATCATTTGGCCATCAAAGAAGGATCACATTTTATAAAAGCATGTAGGAGTTGAAGTGGTGTTTTGGGGAAACCCCAACTTATTTTACAATGAAAATTATCAGCTGCAGAGCTGCAGAGTACTTTTGAAAATCAAGACCTTGTTTAGATGCTGGTAATGCGTCACTCTTAAAACTGTGCATGAAGTGGACTCTTATGTATTTAAGTTTTCTGCCAACTGGGAACTTACTGAATCCTTATGTGCCACATTTGTATTCTAAATGGTATGTTTAACTATGAAAACTTTGCAGCACAGTATAGCCTGTTTGGAATGAAATTATGAAAAGGGGCTCTAAGTGTCTTCTGACAAGGCAGAGGAAATCAAAGGGTGTTATAACTCCAGAAGAGCAAAATCTGTGTTGGATTAGGAAGAGATGAACTGGGTATGTGCAGAGGACTCAGGGCTTCAGAGATCTCCAAGCAGTAGTATTGTCATCCGCTAATTTAACCTGTCTCTAAGTACATGGACGTACCTGTAAGAAATGAAGCTTGCATTGTTATGTAATGGCACCTAACAATTCATTTCTCTTTATCCATTTCTTATCAACAATAGACATATTCAGGACAGATGAAATCCTAATATTAATAATCCATTTCTTCTCTTACTTCCTGCTGTTGGATTCCTTTATTGGTATTTTTGTAGAACAGATCAAATACGCAAACAAAAGTATCTTTAAATAACAAGACTTTACAACTAAAGAGGAGGATGGGAGTCCACAATACTATTGCACAAATGGGCAAAATCTGTGACATTTGTAAGCACTTCGCTAATGGACTTGGGCTACATCCATGCTAATGAATTAAACAGTGCCACCAAATGTTCTTGGGACTGAAAGCTGGTTGTATATAAGCTCAAGTTGACCTTGGCATGGTTTTGCCCTGGCCAGCAAGTGCTCTTTTGAACAATTTGTTTATGGTTTCAGGGATAGCATAGACCATACCCAATAGGAAGTCTGGATATGGCCACCTTGTTTTGGAGACTAAGAGAGCTGATTACTATTATTAGATATAGTGGATTGTCAGTTGGGCTCAGTGCCAGAGACTGGAGAAATGTGTACTGTGAGCAGCTTTACCATGCAAGGCTGGGGTACTTTGGATGCAGCACTACTTGTAAGCACTTTTCCCCACCATCTCCAATGAAAGGAGTGACGGTGACTGTTCATCTTCCTTGCCTGTTTCTCACAAGCAATGAGTCAAGGACTTACAAGTAACAACTGCGAACATCTGCTAAACTTTGTCTCATCATGCACTTTTTGCAGTTGAGGTGCTGCCCAGACTGACTGACCTTCCAGGCATCAGCTGTGGTTGCTGTAGTATCACCCCTTCCCTAGCCTACAGAGGTGGCACCCTCTCTCCTGTCACTACGAAGACTGGCACTCCAAAAAGAATCAGCAGAAGTATGAAAACTTACAAAAGCAAATTTAAAAGATGTGAAAAGACAGCATGACTGCCTTGGATACAGTTAGAGCACAGCATTTATGTACATTTACTATTCATATCTGATTTTCATAAGAACAAAATACTACTATTCAGGGCTATAACTGCCTGTATTTTGCCTGCAGAGGATGCCAGCCCAGCACTTGTGAACAGGCAGACTTCAAGAGCGGGGTGTAATTTCTGAGTGCATTAGGCTTTTGCAGGGATGAAAGAATTCAGATTAATCGAAACATCTTGATGTGTATACTCTACACAGTTACAATGAACATGGAGGAACAGAATCTCACCCAAGCTGCTTCAGTGCACTTTTTGGACTCTGAAAGTGGGTTAAGAAGCATATGCAGACTTGACTTCATTTTGCAGGTACTGGGCACACAGGACAGTCCAGTCAGAGCTACATCACCAATTGGTGCATGTTTAAGTAGCTTTAGGGCTCCCTCAATTTCTGCCAGAATCGTTCTCCCCATTTAGACCCAGAAACGTTCCCGTCTTGCCTCCGCGCCCAAGCTTCAGGCCAGGACTCCTCGACGGGCTCGCCAAGTCTCTGCAGTGCAAAGCCTTATAGGTACACGGGCAATTCCCGACACAGGCGGCCTCTCTGCTCGACGCTGCAGGCTCAAAACATTACACCCCGCGTTTATTTTGTAGGAACATTGTGTTTGCCAGAGAATCCCACCCATTCTCCAGCTGCATCAGCGCGAAGCTGTAGGGTGCTAAGGCTACGGGGAGCAGAAACACACCCGTAGATGAGGACGTGTGTGTGCATGTGTCCCGCTCTCCCCCCCTTCCCTCGGGCCGGCCTCGGGAACGCCCCCCGGGTGCTCGGGCGGCTGCCGGCACTGGAGCTCGCCTGGCGCTGGGGCAGCAGCGGCCTCTCCCTTCCCTTCACTCCCCCGCCCGCGGCGGCACCTCCCGCCCGGTCCCAGCCGCAGCCGCAGCTTTGGTGTCAGTCCCAGCTCCAACCCCGGCCCGGTCCTGTCCTTTGCACAGCGGTGGACCCGCGGGCACAGCTCACGGAGGGCAATGGCGCGGACCCTCTGCGCTCTCCTCCTCTTCCTCCTCCTGTGCAGCTCCGCGGTAGCCGGGTACGTGGGGCCGGGTAGGTCGAGTGCGGGCGGGTGTGCAGGGCACCGTGCCTCTCCTCTCCGCCCGGTGTGGGGCAGCGGGGCGCTCCCGCGAGGGCAACCCCGCTCCCGGCGAGCAGCCTGTCCGGTGCGCGGACACGGCCAGCCGGCATCACCTCCTGCCTCCGCCGCGGATGCGACAGAGGAGCCTTCCAACATGTTTCGTACGTTGTTTCGTACGTTGTTATGTGGACGCTGTTACTTGTTGATTTCATTTCAATCTCTGCTCTTTTTCCCTCTGCCTGTTTGGATTTTCCAGCCCTACGTTCCTGGTGGCAGTTCCCTGGAACATCAGGCCCGGAGCAAACGTGAGTGTTGGGGTAGCCCTGCTGCCGGACAGCCCAGCCCTGGTCACCGTAACTGGAGAAGTGATCAGAGATAACGAGACCATCTTGAGCAGGGAAATGGTCTTTGAGAAAGGTAAGAGAATGGTGTGGCCCTGGGAGGATTTAGGTTTGCGTTCTCCCACAAATATTTTGTTACTCTTAAAATATCACAGCTTCTAAACGGTACTAAAACTGGAACTTAATTTTACTAAGTGGGAGTCACTTCTGGGAAAACAGTCTTGTACTCTGCTGGCTCTGCCTGCAGATGGGTGACTGCGCTGGATAGTGAGTGGTTGCATGGGTGTGCTAGCTCATTGTAAACACTGAAAATGATCAGGTAGTAGAAAAGTGAGATGGATGTGGGCTTTCTGAGGAGTCAAAAAGTACTCTGGTCAATGCAGTGTGGCCACTGAAGAAGTACTGGAAGAGCTGCTTACTGGTAGGTGCGAGGTGGAAGGAAGCAAGTGAGCGGAATAATGACAAGGATGGAACAAACAAGGTGTTACAGCAGCTGGAGCTGGTTGCTTCTCATGCCCTAAGCAAGAGAGGACATGAGGACAACAGCAAAACAGATGACTGTGTCAGATACCGTTACTTGGAAGCTCTGCATTTGCAGAAACGTAATATTTCAAGGATCAAGAACTGAATCGTGGGACAGGTTGGGGATTGATTATAAGTAGACCTTGGAACAGGCTGATTTAATATATGCTGCCCTATGGGCAGCAGTAGGGTAGTGATGGCAGCTCTGAAAAGCTGGAGAACTGAGATATCTTGGTCATTGCTCCTTTTTATAAAGGGCAGCTGGGAACAGAAGCATGGAGATGCCCTGCCTGAGATTTGCCCTCATGAAAAGAAAATATTTTTCTCTGGATAATCCAGCTTTTGAATTGCTCATAGCATGAAGCAACATAAATGACACCCAAGCTCTAGCTTTTTATTTGTCAGAAGGAGAGTCTGGGGGCAGTATAAAGTCCTAGAAGAATTTACCCTGCTATAATAAACTTTCTTCTTGTTGGTGTCATCTGATTTATTTGGAATGTCTTAATGTAGATGCCGTAATTGAAAGCATCACACCTTCATTCCAAAGCCTTCCTGAAAGCCTACATCTCTTCACAGCCTGTGTACACTGCAGCTTTGAGTGTGATGGTGTGCATTTGACCAGATTAAAAAATTCATGGCCCCATATGCAGAAAAGCATCTCTGACCCAAACTCATCTGGCTATTTCAAGTATTCTGAAAAAGTTTTCCAGACCTGTTCCTTGGCAGGTTTTACTTCAGGTTGGGTATGGTTTATCCACTCTCATTCTATATTGTTATCAGATGTATGTCCTCCGGCAGCCAGTGTAAAAGCATAATCCTGAGGCAGATTTTCTGTAGTGCTATGGCTAATTAAAAAAAAATAGTTGATAAGTGTTCATTCCTGATTTAAATCAAATTTATGTGCCTAATCTGTTAGTGTCCACACCTAACGGTGATAGCTGTGGTGATGTATGCCTAAGGCAGTTACTTTAGGAGGACATATTTGTTATCTAAAATCTGCATGCAAATGAAACAAGCAGGCTGTTATGCCTATGGTCCTTTATCTGAAGTCTCCATAACACAGTACATGCCATGTTTAGGTCCTGCTCATGCAAAAGTACAGACCAAGCCTATTGGGCTAAACATAGTGAAGGAGTCAGGAGTGGATAAAGGAACATTCTTACTTTGTGGAGAAAATAACTTTGATGTATTTGTTATGCTATTAGTAGTGAGCTTGCCTCTTTAATGTCATAATTCCTCCTCAAACCTTTCCTGACAATTTTTTAATACAGAAAACCCAAGAACAAAGGAAACCCAAACTAAATTATTTACTGTTTTTAAAAGAAAAACTGTCTTCTTCTAACTATGCTGGCTTTTATTTCCTGCCTCTGTTCTGCTTAACACCATTTTAGTGAGCTTTCCATGAGTTTCAACCTGTGGGTGTTGTTCTTTTGACATTAAAAAGCAGACAGGCAACTAGTAATTCCAGGCATGTGGCAATACGTGGTTGTCTCTATCTGTGCAGCGCACAGACAATGCTTGACACTAGGAGTTGCTGAAGTCAGAGTAAGGGTGGTGATAGGAGCAGGAATGACACTATATCAGGCTAGATACAGTGAGGAAGAAGAAATGCTGTACTACATTGCTTGAAATGCACGCATTTATTGCTAATATTCAGTCTTTTTCCTGCCTTTTAAATATATCTTTGATTTTTCCATGCTTTTTAACTTGATGAATAGAACAGGGAAAAAATAAAAAAAGGTGCTGAGCATGTAGTGTATTTCCTTTTGCAAAACCCCTTAAAATTTAGTATGTGGCCATCCATTCTTTACAGTCAAGTTGCATAATTTGTTGTGAACAAATTCGTAAGCAAAACTGTTATGGGCCAGAGCAAGGGAACTGCCCTGTAACCGGATGTAGTGTTGAAGGCGTGTATCTCAAAGTGCTTCAGGAGTGGATACTCTGTTGTGAATAGGGTTACTCAGTAAGAAGTTTGTTAGAGCAGGGTTCTAAAGCTTTGAATTCTTCACTGAAGAGCAAAACAGCCTTAAGATATGTAATGATATTGTTGTAGCTGTGTTAGTCTTAAGAATGTGACTGAAGGAAGATTGAGGGGGGTTTTATTAGGCCAGCTGTTGCAGATGAAGGAAAAAACCTAAATGTATCTCCAGGCACATAAAATCTTCTCTAAATGACATCATTGCTGCATGTATTAGTGCACAGAAAATGTGGCTTTATCTGTCACTTGGGCATTAGGTTACACAGAGGGGCTTATACAGTGGTATTACTGTTCCTGTGGTGCACATGAGTTTGATGACTTTTATTGCCATATGTGTCTCTGCAGAATAAGTATTAGGGAAGGCAGAGTGTAGCTGCAGTTGTTGACTGTGCTGAATAACCAGAAAGCTGGAACTGATCACCTGCTTTGGTCATGCTGCAAATTCAGTGGCAGTGTTTCCTAAGCTGGCTCAGTTATACTCTGTATTTTTCCTTGCATGGTGACAGCAAAGGCAGGGGATTAACTGCTTTGAAAAAATGATCTGACTGAAAAATAAAGTTTTGATTTTGTTGAGTATTTGTTTAGGCAGACAAGTTCCCTGGTTCAGTGAGCAAACATTTGTGTTGATGGATCTGAGGTGGGAGCAGAGTTGGGAACTGGGGACAGAGGAAAGGCTGAGAACAGTGTTTTTACTAGAGGTCTTTAATTTTGCAGGCTGAGTTCAGCTGCATACCTAAACACAAGAGTTATTACATACCTGTCTGGCAAAGTGCATCTGCAGTTGCTTAAAGTTAAGGACGCGCTCTGGTTCTCCAGCAGCAGCTCAGTATGGTGCATGTACAGGTCTAGATTTCTGAGTTAGTTTTGTAAATTGATCTTGTTGAATTAAGGCACAGTTATTTTTATTTATATAATATAACCCTTGCTTTATATAAGAAATAGAGTGCTTGCCCTCTTACGGTTGATGAAGTATTCACTGTTTTAATGTTACTGGAAGTGAAATTTTGATAGCTGAGTGATTCTTGGGAAATAGTCCATTAGAGAAAGGCTTTAGCAGTGGAGGTTGGTTCACATCTTTGTCATGGTTTTCCTATCACAAAGGGAAAAGAAATACATTTATTAATAAATGGCTACTTTGTATTCATTGGAATGAGGGAAAAAGTATTCATGCAATATGCATTTAAAGAAGTTCTGATATTTTGAGCTTGTCTCTATATTCCAGGACCCCAAATATACTGTAGCAAGGGAGGCTGTTTACGACCTATGTTTTGGTTCAGAAATGAAATAAATTAGATTAAATGTAGTGAAAACAGACCAACTCAATGTCTGCAAGAAGGATGTTGCTGCTACAGGTGAACTTCTTGTGAGCAAGCACAACTGAAAAAAAAGGACAGTGTGTCTACCAGGGAGAATTAGTTTCCATTGTCTGCAACATACTTCAGAAAAACACAGAACACTAACTAAAGCTGCTTCTGTGCACCGTATCAAGCCTTGATGCATTTTCTGTGGAGATGCAGTATCAGAAAGATCCTCGCCCTGATTAAAAATGACTGGAGAAGATAACAATGGCTTATGTGCAATTTGAGCTGTTGGGTTTTCTGGGTCAACAACAGAAAAATAATGATGGGAATAATAGGCAACTCAAATTTTCTGCATGAATGGCTTGATTTTTAGTGATTACAATGAAGGCTGATTCTTGCCATGCATATTTATCCAGTCATTGATCAATAAAGACGTAGTTTGCATTGGCAAGCAATGTTGTCTTACAGGGTTTGCCACCCAGACATTGCAGTGTGTGTTAGTGTATGAGAAATCTTACACCTTATTGCGAGAGCTTCTGAGAAGTCTTTCTTCCTTGCTGGTGCTAGAATGATTTGGAAAGAGTAAGTAGAATATAAGTTGAAAGCCAGATCAGTTTTAAAAGAAGCTTTCATGTGTATTGAGGTGGCATCATTTACCTGACTGCATGAAGTTTTTTAATTCTTAAGATTTAGTTAAAGCTTCTGGTATTTAGAGGTACAACATAATGTATTGAAGTTATGGTGAGTGAAAACTACTTTGTGAAGTGAAGAATCTGATTTACAATAATGAGTAGTTTGAGTTCTCTGTAAATTTTTTGTTAATTAGTTTTAAGTGCTTTTCTGTACTTCTAGAGGGAAATAAATGTACTTGTTGACAGAGGTTACTGAGCTAGAGCATGATTAATACTCAGCTAGGATTTACAAAACATGATAGAGTTTGTGAGAGCATGTGTCAAGCTCAGACATGTAGTGATCATCCATATAGACAATGGAAAAACTGCTTTTACCAGAAGGCATGTTTTGCATATTTAATAATACTAACCATGTTAGAATGTGAACCAGTAAAAGCGACCAGGAATAGCAAGTTGTAAAGTAACAGCTAAATGGGAATGAATGGCCTAAGTATGCCAGTCCCTTTTGTTAAACTTGAGTTGCCTCTGCACCTTATTTCAGAATAAAATGGTGAACTGGTAACAACAAAATCTATGCTGAAAATCTACATGGTAAAGGGTTTTCATGGTCGTTCAGTGGGACAGCTCCTTTCTGCCCAGTTCCTCATCAATGCCTAAAAAGCCAAACAACGAGAGAGCAGGAGTCCCATGATTTTGCATCCATAACCTACACCTCAACATGCACGTGTAACTACGCTTCATGAAAAATAAGCTGTCAAATAGTCAGCACATGCAGACAGTCTGTGCAAAATCAGAATTAAGGGAAAGTTTTTTGGAAAGGAGGTCTTGGGGCTGGATCCAGAGACAAGGGAGCTAGTAGAGAAGAGGGCGATCTCTTATGAACTTTTGTACTGATGGAGAACATGGAAGAAAAAAAAATCCCAGTTTTCTGTGTCCACTGTTGAATCCATCCGGGCTTAACTTTACTTTCAACTTCTTTATCTCCTCTACCTCAGCAGCACAAGCGGATGGGGAATGGGGGTTGTGGTCAGTTCCTTACCCCTTGTGTCTGCTCCTGCTTTCCTCTCAGGGGAGGACTTCTCACACTCTTCTTCTGCTCAAGTGTGGGCTTCCTCCCATGGGAGACAATATCCCGTGAACTTCTCCAACATGAGTCCTCCCCATGGGCTGCAGTTCTTCAGGAGCAGGCTGCTCCAGTGTGGATCCTCTGTGGGGTCACGAGTCCTGCAGCAAACCTGCTCCATCATGGGCTCATCTCTCCATGGGGCCACAGGTCCTGCCTGGAGCCTGCTCCAGCACAGGCTTCCCACAGTATCACAGCCTCCTTTGGGCATCCCCCTGCTCTGGCAGGGGGTCCTTCATTGGCTGCAGGTGGAGATCTGCTCCCGAATTGGCCTCTGTGGGCTGCAAGGGACAGGCTGCCTCACCATGGGCTGTACCGTGGGCTGCAGGGGAGTCTCTGCTCTGGTGCCTGGAGCAGCGGCTACCCTCCTACTGCACTGACCTTGGTGTCTGCAGAGCTGTTTCTCTCACATATTCTCATTTCTGTCTTTGGCTGAAGCCGCTGCTTTTTTTTCCCCCCTTAACTGTGTTATCCCTGAGGCTCTTCAGATGTTGCTGATGGAATTGTCCTTGGTCAGCAGTGGGTCCATTTTGTGGCTGGCTGGAATTGTCTGTGTCATACACAGGGGAAGCTTCTAACAGCTTCTCACAAGAGCCACCCCTGTAGTCCACCCACTACCAAAACCTTGCCATGTAAACCCAATACTGTGGGCCTTCACATGAGATGGAAGTAAATTGTGGAACCCTGTGTCCCAGGTATAGTTGATGGAACATGGAATTTCACAGTTTCATGAGAAATAAGTACGTCAATGGCTGGTCTAGTATAAACCCGCTGATTTTGGCTTTTCAAGCCCCAAACCTCAGATTGCATAGGCTGACAAGACTATGCCAGGAAGGATCACTGTTTTTACACTGTTCAGGTGTCTGTCCTTGACTATTGCTGAAGATGGGACCTTGGGCCAAAATCACTTCTGGTTTGACCCTGGGAGTCTCTACTACATACTGGAAAGCATTTGAAGAGAGATGGGAGGAATTTGGGTAAAGTGTCAGGAGAAGTGTGCTATGCACTTGACTATTACCCTTCAGGTACAAAAAAAGGTAACTTTAAAGAGAAAAGGAAGGGAGCTATCAGTGGAGCTTCAGGTGGCTCAAGGGTGACGCTCTTAGTGGTGTCTAATTAGAAAGAGATGCAAACTGAAGTGTTGAGGGTTATGCAAGTACCTGCAGAGGCAGGAAACAGTTGGGAAATTCATGAGTCTCCAGTCATATCCAGGTGTCTTCTCTTTCCATGGGACTCTTAAGACTATTTGTGCTGGCAGCATCGTGGGTTCCCATGCTCAGCTATCCCTGACTACCTGCTTGTGAAGGCAGAGTTGAGAACCTGTCTGCAGAGGTTGTATAGCACGTGGCAAGAGACTGTGCTGATTCACTTGGGTTCACTGTAGTCCAAATAAGTATGTGCATAGAAAACATGGCCAGGGATTTATATTGCCTTTATTTACTAATTAAGGAAGTCTCCGATAATATTTTTATATATCCAAATAATTCTGTCATCTCAGAAAAGTTATGTGGCTTTGTCATCACAGACTCTGAATGCATTCCAAAAAATGGAAGAAAAACGATGCGAAAACAAAACTCCTTCTTTCAGTCCCTCTTAACAGGAAACTTAAATACTTCCTGAATGCTTTATTTGTAGTGGATGAGTTTCAAAGGTGACTTGGCTTTAGAATTTAAAAACAGAATTTAGAATTTGCTCCAGTTGCAGCAAATGATGTGATGAGGATGGTACTAATACTGACCGATCTCTGGAATAGACAGGCTAAGCCACATTTTGCCCTAGTATGATTTCCCTGTGTTTTAAGTTGGAATAAAAACTGCAGCTGCTTTAATCTGCAGTAAGAGTGGCTTTTTCTGTGTTTATTTTATGGATAGCAAAGTGGGTAATAATGATGGCCACTAGTGCCTTGAAAGCAGGATGTACAGAAACCTGTGAGTTTGTGTGTTTGTGTATAGCCACCAAGGGAAAACTAAATGAATGAAATTAATTTCCCGTTCAGTTACGTAAAAGGCTTAAGTCTGAGATTATTCTGAATTCTTTGTGTGATTTCATAGACTGGATCTGCTGTCAAGAAAGGTTTCTTTGTAGTATTGAAAAACAGCTGGCAGCTGTAAATGTATAATTCATGGGAGTATAGTTTCTTTGGGTATGGTAGACAGTAATAATGTCATGTGCATGACAAAGAATCCATGGATGGTTCTTAGAGGCCAGTCTTGGGCAGAAGCTGGAAGGAGCCTGCACTTGTATTTAAGCGTCTGGGATGGTATCTGCTGGATAGCTGTTAAAAGGCCTGTGATTAAAGAGATTATTTAGTTTTAGAAACATGAAGTCGTTTTGTTTTCTTACCCAGCATGCAGTGTCTCAGATAAACCACAGACCATTTGAGTGCTGTGTTCTTGCAACTGGCTGCTTTGTGACCACTCCACTGACAATGGAAGTAATAGTATAAGCCATCAAATTGGTTGTTTTACTTTAGGACACTGAACAGAGAATTAGATGACTGAATTAGCACCTAAATCTGAAAAGACATTGGAAGGGCCAGTCTGCGGGAAACTTGGTGCTTGCTTGTGGAAGGGACTGTGGATGCACTAGGGCAAGGGAAGGGTCGCCCGGCACTGACAGTGTCTGACTGTCTGGGTGGGTGGGAGATGATGTTTTTCCTCAGGGCTGGATCTAGCAGTGCTGGTGAGAGAAGGGCTGAAGTGGTAAAAGGGACAAGCAGGAAGGTACCATGACTCCTTTGGTTGTGAAGCAGAAAGGCACACGGGAATGCCATGGTGAGAGGGTAGAGGAGAGGAAGGAGAGTACTCCTCTTCCTAACTTGTGGTAAATCAGTATCTATTCTATCCCAGCCATGACTGTTTCTGCTTGTGTTTCTTATATTTGGGTTTCTACCACTCATGATTGTGGAGTAAAACCAGACTGGAGAAAAACCTTTGGATTTACCTGGAGAATTTTTTTTTTTCATGAATTGCCCTGGTTTTCAGGAAAATATCCCTTCACTCTGTGTTTCCGACAAAAGCTAGAAATTGTTAGTGACTGCAAACTGTGGTAAAACGTGGCTTTAGCTGCAAAAATGTCTGCGCCTATTGCCTTTCTCCTGTCCTCTAGAGTTCTGGTGCCCTGTCTCTTGTCCATACCCTCAGGTGATAAATTCTGGTCCACATCAGATTGTTTTTTCTATCCCTTGACACCTTTCCTCATAGACAGCACTGCTACTCTGCCTCTCTTTACCTCCCTTTATAATTTCTTTGCGCTTTTAGCCACCAAAATTGCAAAAAAAAATGACTGAAAAGACTAAGGTGTGGCGGAAATGGGGGGTAGGGTAATGGATGACTGTGGAGGGAAGTGTATGTAGCGCTCGCAGGCAGGAGGGGCTTAGAAGGCTTTGTGGAGCAAGTATATACCCCTTTGCTGCAGGCCTGTTGGCTTCATTTAGCTTTGGATATCAGCCTGCATACTGCTGTCCACTAGCAATCCCTGTTGTATGCATTTGAGTGCTGTATTGCCCCTCCTTCTATCCTGTGGCCCAAATTTAGCCATAACTCAGCAGCAGTGGCTCACACTATCTATTTTTGGCTACTTGCATAACTAACCGGTGCTAATTTGGGTGCTATTTTTAGGATAATAGATGAGGAGTATAACACATTTAAAGAAAACTCTGAACTTGACAGATTTGCAGGCCTTCTTTTACAAAGAAAAAAGTATATTTCACTCCCTGGACAGTTTTGACCTTGGTATTTATGCTGCTTTTTTTTTTTTTTTTTTGGAGACACTAAAATAGTATGTATTTTGGATAGGAAGAAAAATACAGGAGGGCATGGAAGAATATTAATTTTTACTTCACTGATGTTTTTTTGAAATAGACTGCAAAGGAGAAAAAATTCCATTTACCACTGCAAAGAATATGCTTTCCTGTAAACATTTCCTAAGCATGGGTATGTGAACACAGCTGCCAAAGAAAGACGTGGCATCATTTCAGTAAGTCAGTCTGTAGTGTTTCCAGTTACATTTTTATTCTCTCAGACAAGACTAAGAAGGAATGAGGACATTAGTAGGAAAGGTTAAGTGAGAAAGTCTGTAGGGATGCCTGCCACATGAGCTAGAATGTAGAGTCAAGACCTGTGTTTGTGTAAATTAAGAGACTGAAGTGCTGCTGTGCTCATTTATATTAGCACAAGCTCTAGCTCACTGTGCCAAGCTGTACAGTCATTTTTTGTGGAACCTCTGTCCTTTTTGGGGTGTGGAAGATGAAACATTTAGGCGTGGTCTTGTTGCTGGTGATGTCAACTAAAGAAGGGGTAACATAAATTCCTGGGTCCAGGTCAAGCTTATGCAATGGAAGAATGTACAATGCCATGGTTTGTGCAGCTCTCCGTTAGGTCTAAGAAAAACATGCATGTATTTGGCTCTGTAAAGTTTTTTCCTATTTGCTTTGCTGATAGCAATACTATTAGACCTTCAAAAAAATGGCGTGGTGGCAAGGTAGGAAGATTACTTAATTTCCCACTGCTGTCTGTACTAGTAACATGTCACTATCACACTGCCTTTGATTTTTCTTCAGCTGGACTGTCCTAAATGCCAGGGACTCTTAGGAAAAAGGAACAAGACAATGTGGCGTTTGTTTCCGCAGTATTTCCGCGTATTTCCTCAATGAGATATTTACTGAATGAATACGGTACCAACTCCAGAAATTCTGTGAGAGAAATGATTTTATGAGTGACAAGGAAGGATATTTTTCTTGAAGGATCATGTGACTTCTGTGGTGATTTGTTTGTTGCTTGTTTCTTAGCTTTTGCTCCAGATCAGTCGGGAACAGTCCACTGAACTTTTCCTGCCTCCCCCTGCAGCTAAGGCATGGCTCCCAGCTGGTAGTTTTCTTTAACTAATCTCTTGTAGTAGCAGGAACCCATAATGATGCCTGGTCTGTTCCCTCTGTGGCCCACTGCAGGCATGCTGGTTAGTCCACTGCTGCAGAGAGCAGATGTGACGAGTCAGGAGGAAGCATTTTGTGGTCTATGAGGCCCTGGTGCAGATGATACAGCTGTTCTGCACTGCTTTCTAAACCTACTTCTGCTGGCTGGAGTTAGTTACTTGTAGTTGTTGGGAACCGTGTTTAATAACTGAAGAGATCCCTTGCAGGGATGTCTCCAGGGATTGACAGCTGCTGCCATTTCTGGGGACAGTGGTCTTGTCTGTGTAAATTATGTATAAATTACGTGGAAGTGTTGCACACTGCAAGTGGGTAAAAATGTCCTGCTGCATGACAGCAGAGCAGTGTCATGTGCGGTTAACTCCTTATAAATCCAAGATAGCTGTATGATTAAATATAGCTTTAATTGATCAAGTGTGCAGAAGAATATGGTGAATTTCAGCAATTCAGCATTGGCACTGTCCTGGTTTTGGCTGGACTATATTTTTCTTGAAGCTGATATTTTTCTTGCAGCTGGTGCAGTGCTGTGTTTTGGCTTTGGTCTGAGGACAAAGCTGATAATACACTGATGGTTTAGTTGTTGCTCAGTAATGCTTACTCTGGTCAAGGACTTTTCAGTCTCATGCTATGCCTGTGAGGAGGAGCACAGGAAGCCGGGAGGGAGCAGGAACAGGACACCTGACCCAAACCAGCCAAAGGGGTATTCCATACCACAGCACATCATGCCCAGTATATAAACTGAGGGGAGTTATCTGGAAGGCCCAGATTGCTGCTCGGGTTGGGCTAGGTATTGGTTGGTGGGTGGGGAGAAATTGTGTTGTGTATCACTTGTGTTTATTGGTTTTTTTTTCCCTTTTAGTTTTGTATTTTCTCCCCTTGTTATTTTCCTTATCATCATCGTCATCATCAGTAGTAGTATATTATTGTAAGTTATTAAACCGTTCTCATCTCACCCTGTGGGGTTTACATTCTTTTGGTTCTCCTCCTTGTCCTGCTTGGGGAGAGGGAAAGGGCAGGGGGTGAGTGAGCAGCTGTGTGGTGCTGCATTACCAGCCAGGCTTAAGCCATGATAGGCCTAAAGGACAGATTTTGCCTACAGCTCTTGCTTGAGCACACCCAAAGCCATCTCTATGTGTTGCTGAGCAGAGCTCCAGGGAATTGATTGCACCTTGGTAGTCTCTGAGAACATGGGAAAATCTTTCATGACAGGGAAGTTCACCACAATGCCAAAGAGTTTCGGATCTGCCCTGGCTGCTCAGTTCCTAACAAAATAATTATGTAGTGACATGAATTTGAACATTACCTCATGCCCTGGAGCGTCTTTTATGGTTTTCACTGGCTGGGAATGAGATGGTGCTCTGAGCTTTATCAAGGCAGCCAGGGAGATTGTAGCTCCCTAGCACTGCTTCAGAAGGTGAATACTTTCTGAGTTGCACAAAGGTGATGCTACTGTGATTTACATCTCCCTTCTACCCAATCACTTTCCCCTCTGTGTCATGGCTGTATCTGGCTCAGACATGATGTTACATCTCCCACGCTTGGGAACATGGAAGAAACCCAGGATTACCACCCTAAGGTTTCTGTTGTTTGCATGCTAGCTGCTCTCAAAATAGGTGGAGACAAGCAGGCACTGCCCTGCTGAGAAAACTGCAAAGTACCTGCCATGTTATGTCAAAGGTTGCTTTGGAAGCCATTAGATGCTGCATAGAGCAGCATGTGGTAGTCCTCCCCTCCCCAGTGCAAGGGCTAGGTGCTCTGCCCTAGCACTGCATGTATACTAGCATGTTTGCCTTGGTGTAGGTAAAGATGTGGGCTATGGTATGAATATCAGATTTGTGTTGTTTCCCAGTGTACTGAAGTCACTGCTTTCGCTATTGCTACAGTTACCTGTGTTGGATAGGTTCAAGCTATTGTCGCAATACTTACCATGTGCTTATCTGCCCAGACACACGATAAATAAAACTTAAGTTAGTGTTTCCTTCAGCAGATGAAGGTTTTTTTCTTTTCCTGGTGACTCAGTCTCATGGCTTGTGGTCATACAGAACTGAGTTTCAGCACAGCCTTATTTTGCAGGGGGATGGGAACTAGAGAAGGGGTAGGCTTTTACTATACAACTGAGAGCAATTTCAGGAGGTAGTTTTGTATCATCGCTGTTGTTGAAAGTTGCCCTACATGCACCCTCTTTTACCAGTGAAATATCATAATCTCTTACAAAAAAAAAAAAAAAATAAAACCCCAACTTCCTAGTTAACATTAACTCTGTCTCTCCTGAGTGAGGAAGATGTAAATTTTCCTTTAGCTAAAATGATTTCCCTTTTAGTGCAGTTGTTTGGGCATGGAGTTGTTTGGGTAGATGGGAATAAATACATCAGTGAGTCTAGAGGGATTTACGTTACAAATCAGGTGCTGGGCAGGACTGTATAATTCCTTTCCTCTAGCTGGAAGTTGTCCTGTAACCCTGTGTGCTAAGCAAGCTTGGCTGAGCTTTGGTCTCCTTCCCAACTTGCAGTGGGACAGGGTGCTCTCTCTGCTGCCTACTGAGAAAAGTGTGTGTTTTGCCTCAGACTCCTGTTTGGAGAAGCTGAAAGGCTGGTGGTGTTGCTCTGTCAGTGACTGCATAGACTGCTTCTCGAGTGGAGAGAGGGATGATAGGAAAGAAACTGTGGTTTTAACAGTAGCATAAACATGTTGTGGAAAGAATTGTGTTGCTTAGGGCTGATGCCACCCATCCCCATTAGGCTTTTGAATACCAGAATGAAGTACTGGAGTGTGCTACCCACAGACTTCATTTGTCTGATGTGAGTCATTTGGTTTAACCTAGGTTATAATTTGAATAGATGGTACGTGCTGGATGAGATTTTTCCGTTAGTGCTCTAGCAGTAGCCAGGACAACCCATGTTCAGTCCATAGAGACTTCTGTTTGTCGCTGTCAGAGGAAAGAAATCTCTGACTTTTAAAATTAATACTTATTGGCCTGCAAAGGTCAGTGATACAGCCTTGGGTGGCATGGTTTAGTGAGAGGTATCCCTGTACCTGGCAGGGGGGTTAGAACTAGATGATCTTAAGGTCCTTTCCAGCCCTAACTATTCTATGATTCTATGATTGCTTCGTCTTGAAACGCTTTTATGTCCAGAATCAAGAAAGACATAAATTAAATGTATATATTTTTTCTTACTCCACGAAACAAATGAGTAGGTATAGATAGGTATAAGATAGGTATAAACCCATTGCTCTTTAGGAGACATAAAAAGGTGTGACTTAATGGAATAAACAAAAGAAGACATAGGTCAATTTGAATCAGCAGTGTGCCCTGGCATCCAAGAGGGATAACCACATCTTGGGGTGCGTCAAACACAGTATAGTCAGCTGGTCAAAAGAGTGGTTATCCTGATGTATTTACATTGGTGCAGCCTCACCTTGAGTACTGCGTGCAGTTCTGGTCTACACAATTTAAGGACGTGGAGGTACCCCTCAATGTATCCAGTGGAGGGCAACAAAGCTGGTGACAGGTCTGGAAGGGATGTCCTATGATGAGAGGCTGAGGACTTTGGGTTTGTCTGGTTTGGAGAGGTGACTGGAGCATGACCTCAGCTCTCTACAGCTTCTGAGGAGGGTAAGTGGAGAGGGAGGTGCTAATATGGTCTCCCTCATATCCAGTGGTAGGATGCATGGGAATGATTCGAAGCTACAACAGAGGAGTTTCAGACTGGATATTAGGAAGCTCTTCACAGACAGTCAAACACTGGAACAGCCTTCTTAGAGAGATGGCCAGTGCCCCAAGGCTATCAGTCTTGAAGAGGCATTTAGGCAGTGCCTTTTGTAACATGTTTTAACTTCCAGTCAGCTCTGAAGTTGTCAGGCAGTTGGATTAGATGGTCATTGTAGGTCCCTTCCAACTGAAATAGTCTGTTCTGTTCTACTCTACACTATGCTTCTCTATGCTATGCTACTCTATGTTTCTGTAGTCTATACTACTTTGTGCTACTCTACATTACATAATTAAATAAAAGCTGTGGCAGTAATGGCTCCATGGTGTATTGATATCTAGGATCTTAACAGCACATTTATTTGAATTCTATAAATGTCTGCAGACCCATTATCTAAAATAGTTAAAATATTAAGTTCTGTTAATCCACATACATTAATATACTGGTAACATATTCATATGATGATGTAATAAAATGAGGATGATTAATTCTGAGTGCTCCTTTGCTTAAGGGTGGCAAATCCTGTGCATGGTTTTGAAAATTTCAGCCTTTATCTGATCCTGCAGAATCAATGGAAAACAATAATTCCTGTGGAGTAGAGGACTGGATAGATGGTAAAGGTGTTTCAGTCTATGTGAACCTAGAACAGAAATGTTCAAGTAGATAATCTGAACATTAGACTCCACCAGACAGAGTAGTAATGTTGCTGTAGATTGGATTTCACACTTTTGCAGCTCTTTACATGTTCCATCAACTGTGTAAGGGAGGAAGGGTTGGAGTGGTTGTTGGGGCTGAGGGTTGGTACCCAATTGAGGAGCAGCTTTAGGTTGTTGTAGAGGTAATGGTTGAACATAGGCATGCTGCTGACTTTGTTTCATAGCAGTGAATCCCCCAGGTAGGAGATTACTGCTAGAAGGAATGACCAGGATTAATTTTGTTTTTTTTTGCCATTTTGCTTTTCTTTTATAACATGGGGTTTAAAGTATTTCTGTTTTATTAATTCTATAAAAGTTGTTAGTCTTAATAAAAATGTAGTTGCATACTAAACTGCAGAGGAGATTAATACAAAATATCCTGGGTTTCTCTTACATGTGAACTTCTTTGAGAGGCAGGTGAATGCTTTGGTTGTAAGGCAGTGATATGTAAGAGGGGAGTTGTTCTCAAGGACAGCAGTACCAAACCATACTGTCCTTGTTCAGGTAGTTCCCAGCAAGGACACCATTGGTACCCTCAGATCATTATTTAAGTGAAGCACTGCATTTCAGTTTTTTCCAGGCTGTTCTGGGTGGTTCTCAGCAGATTTGGGATGATAGTGATTTTTAGGTTGTTGCTGAATCTAATAGCCTAGTGGTGGTGAGATTGTGTGTCTGACTGGGGTACTGGGATTCCCCCCTGCTGGTGTGCTTCTGGGCTTGTGGAAATGGATGTGTGACAGGCTGAGTACTCCCCTGGGATGCGGTTGGATATTTTGGGGACCCTCATCTGCCATCCTTCCTTCATGCTCCTTCATGTATCCGTGGAGATGAGCTGCTTATCCCGTAACCTAATGGTGACTGACAGTAGCCTTAACAGGATTTGGGAGGAATAAATGTGGTGAATGAGATGCTGAATGAAGTATAAACACAGTGTGCCAATACTGACTAATGCAGCAGTTGCTTCAGGCTGTATATTTTTTAGTTTGCTGCCAAACACTGTCTGGGTATTAATCAGCTGCATCAAGAGGATTTGGTTGACCAATGGGTTTTACAGGCACATAGGAATGGGGGAGGACCACTGCTCTTCTGATTAACCCGCTAATGTTGATGTTTTGGCAAGTTTTTATAAGGCTTCTGACAATGTGATATTTCTTCTTTTTTATTCAGATTCCTTTGGGACTCTCGTTCTTCCAGTAGTAAGTATTTCTTTCCTCCTTCTTCAGAAGATGTTGACTCTGTAAATTGTCATCAGTTGGTGTTGATAAGATGATGTATTTTGTGTGTGATCCTAGCTATTTTCACATTCTCAGATGAGTGTATTTACTGACCAGTAAACCAAGGAGTTTTCAGATCAAGCACTTTGCAGCTTCTTGTAAGTAATTACAGGATTTTGGAAGTGACTTCTGGCATCAGCACATGCTACCATAGAACTTGAACACTGAAATTTGCTTTGTTCTTTCTTTTTGACTGGCTGACACCTAGATCTCTATTTCAGACACACCAGAGGGGCTAATTAGAGCTGAAAGAATTGTGCAGAGCAATGACTGAGAGATGTTAAAAAGGAATTGTGTTTATACACAATCTTCTTAAAGATTTAGAAATGCACATTCAGTGGGAATGCATAGTAAGCTAGCTAGTCAACAAAATGTCAAGTACTGAATATTGTTCAGTATGAATCCTTAATTTATAATCCGGGGTGTTCATTTTGATAACACAATGTAAAGAATTTTGTATTTCTCTTAGGAAAAGAGTTTTACCAAAGTATTTTCTTAAACATCTGTGTCATGGGTTCAGCAGCAGCAGTCATTTTTCTCCTTTCAGTGGTAGCTGGTGCAGCACTGTGTTTTGGATTTTTGGTTTGGGAACAGCACTGATAACAGCAGTGTTTATAGTTATGGCTT
>JASSUY010008272.1:32155-48859 GCA_032466535.1 Forpus xanthops | reverse complement strand
AGCACTGCTTGCTCCAGGACCTGACTGTGCAGGGGCCTCAAACATCTGTCGCTCATGCAGGTAAAGAGGCTGCTAACCCAGGAAGCTGGGAAACAGTGACAGGAAAAAAAACCAACAGAAAAAAGAAGGAAGAGCACAATTAAAAGCAAAGGGCTTCCTCCTAAATCTGTTGTTCCCACCCAGAACCGCTTTGCTGTCCTGCAGGGGGCTGATGAGGAACCACACTCCCACCAGGAACAACCGGCTGATGCACTGGTAAAGAAGATCGCTACTGGTGCCGCCAGGAAAAAGCGGCGGACCGTACTAGTAGGGGACTCGATTCTGAAAGGAACAGATGCACCCATCTGTTGGCCAGACCCAGTCTCAAGGGAGGTGTGTTGCCTACCAGGGGCTAGGGTTAGGGATGTTACAGAGAAGCTGCCTGCTCTAGTCGGTCCCACTATTACCCACTTCAAGTGATCCATGTGGGTGCTACTGATATAGATAGCAGTAGCCTGGAAAACATAAAGACGGACTACAGAGCTCTGGGAGAGGTGGCTATGGGCTCTGGAGTGCAGATAGTCTTTTCATCAGTTCTCCAGGATACAGGGCAGGACCTTAAAAAGGCTAGAGTTGTGCTCAATGGCTCAATGTCCAGCTGGAGACCAGTAACAAGTAACCTCAGAATTAATAGGCTTTATGGGGAAACTACGAGAAGGATGGTGGTCATCTCTCCTGTAGAAATAAGCCTCCATGACAAGGATGGTTGCCCAGTTGTAAACCTATAAATTCAGAAAAAAACACATGCTAGAAGCTGGCATTCATCTTCTGAATGAACAACCTATCAAATATCAACAACAGTATATCACAGTGTAAGTGCGAGTTGTTGTCTTTCATTTAAACAAGCCATTAACATAAACCTAAAGAGAAACAGTGGCTAGTTAATTAGGATAAGAGTCTCACATTTTACACATATTCAATAAACAACCCAGCTTGCTGGCACGGGCAATCAGAACTGACTTCTGACCCTCATGACTCAGGTGCAGCCTTTCCTCCCAGTGAAATGAGATTCATAATCCCCCTGCAGTCCTGATCTATAATGTCCTCTAATCAAATGCATCATTAATTTAAGAATAGTTTAAGTGAGTGTTTTGGTGTAATTAATTGTTCATAATGTGGGCTAAAGTGAGTGGCAATGCATGAGTCCATGTCAATAAACTGTTAGACTGGGTTAAACAGTGAGCCAAAATCACTTAGGTTGTCAGGAGTCTTTCCTCAGATGCTCTCAAGTTGTCTGTACTTACTAATTTTAGTGGTAATGTAATCACAGCATTATATAGGAAGGACAAAGCAGTTAGTGCTCTACCTGGATTCTTCCACTCAGCACATCAATATTGCAGCTATTCATGAATTTGGGGAGAGGAATGGGATCACCTATTAAACAAAATATTTTAAAGTATCTCCATCCACCCCAAGATATGCAGAACAACATGTTTAGGACGTTTGTCTCAAAAGTTGTAATTTCTATAGATATCAGTGGTTGTATAAAGCATATGTGGCTGGAAATATGAATGCAAACTTAATTATAAATGATTTTGCCTCTTAATTATAAATGATTTTGCCTCTTTCCTAGAAACTTCACCTTCTCTTACAGCAGTGAAGTTATACATCAAAATGAAGTTATACACAACACACCAATTACCTCTTCTACCATAGCTGTCATTTCATCTATGATTTCGCCACGTAGAATCATAATCCACAATTTTTGAAACAGGTGTATAAATAAGTCTCCTGAACATCCTATGCACAATTCCTTCTATTCTCTAATTTTTGGTGTCATACACATTATTTTCTAATAGTTTTCATTTCATTATGCTGCTTTTATTACAGGTTATACTAGGGCATTCTGCTATGGAGGAAACAAAAGACTACTTAAACAAGATAGATAATTAATAAATCTACATTTTTTATGAAATTTGACAGAAAAGTCAATTTTAATTAACATTTTTGAAGCTTTTCTAGTGCACTCATGAGATAAGAAATTTAGAAAGAGGAGTTGGCAGGTGTGAAATGACAGACACACATTTTCTCTAAATAATTATACAGATGCTAGGTAAACCATCATCTTTAGTTAATGAATATTCTGCAAAGTGTTTCTAAGTACTGGATGTTCCAGTAGGTTTGGTTTATCTCTAGGAAAAAAAAAAAGGTGTGTGAGATTGAACAGCTTGCACAGTAAAATTTCTTATATACCATGAATGGAAAAAGCAAGTTTAAGTAGACAACCATAAAATGAAAGATTTGAGAGAGTATTTTTAGAAACAGCCATCTTTAGTGCTCTTTTAGTCTGTAACTTCCTGAAACATTTTGTTGCTGTCTTTTCTCTTTATCAGGATTGAAGCGTTGCAAGAAATGCCATGCTGGGGAATTCTCTAAGCAGTAATTTCAAAGTGGATTTCACTTGGATCTGTCTGTGTCTGTTGCCTTTCTGGTTTTTGACTAAATGATGTGATTTTCAGTTTTTCATGTATTAAAATAATTTGTTTTTTTTTTGTTTGTTTGTTTGTTTTTTTTTTTTTTTTTTTTAGCAAATTGTATTTCTACCAATAAACAACGGACTCAAGAGATCACGTCCTTGAATACGAGAGGAATAATAGAAGTAGAGCAATAGACTTCTTATCCCCTAATAAGAAAAACTTTCATTTTGGGACTCTTTGAAGAGCCCATGACAGCCCAAATCACAGTTCCTGTTAGGCACACACAGTATCTGTTACGAACTGAGTGCCAGACACTCAGCTCCATCGAAATTATGAGAAGGGAATGGCCGTTTTTAATTTTGAAAAGTATAGTTCTTGAAATCATTATGGCCTTCCTTCCAAATCTTTGCATCTCCTTGATTGCATGATACAGACATTCAAGGATTTGGCTATTCTAACACTCCACAGAACATCCTGGAAGGGGATCTTCCTTGTAACTGAAATTAGTAGCATTTTAATTATTCATTGATGTCAGCATTAAAGAAATATGAACATGGTGAAACTGACCCCTAAAAAGAAGGGTAGGACAGGTTTGCCCAAAGGTCTTAATGCTGGTGAGTGTCTTCCTCCTAGTCATTCAGAAGCAGAGACAGAAACCCATGAGCTGGAGAAACTGCTTCCCAGGCTGGGGTACCTGCTGCTCTTTTTAGAGTAGACACTGACTTATCAGGCATCTGAAGAGCTGGAAATTTTTGCTGCTTTCCTTCATAGGCCCATGTCCAGCTGCTGTGGCTGCAAGCAGAGTCACTCTAAGGAGTACAGGGATTGCTGAACTCATCCCTCTTCCCATCATTTTCCTGCAAAGTTTTCTGCTAAATCAATGTTTTTAACAATGAGAGTTAGAAGACATGATAAATACAAGGACTAGATGGCATCCAAGACTCACGGTCCTCGGATAAGCAGTGTATGAACTCTCCCGTGGATTTATAGTCCAAAATATAGGCCATTCCCATTGCAGTAACCATCACAGAAGTATTGATGCATCAACCTGTGGTCTCAAGAAATGTCTGGACTTAGCATGGCCTGCAGTAATTTCAGTTTGCTTTAGCTGTGGCAGCAATTGTCAAACTATCACAGAACTATTGCCAAAAAACATTTTAGGTTTAGTTTAAGTTCATGTTATTATGTAGTATAATGCACCCTGTTAATTAATAACTAGCAACATGCAGTTATTCTCACCACCCTTTTTCTTTTAGCTTCCCACAAAATCCAGCACAGTGACTAGGACAGGGGTGGTTGAAGTCTGTAGGAAGTCCCAGATTCTCAGTATTCAGCTTCTGAAGCACCCCCACCTGCAGCTGCCTTAAAACACAAGGACAACGAAGTCCCACTAACTTTTCTTTAAGTTTTCAGCTGTTTTTTTTACAATGCAGGAAACTGACGTTCTGCCTCGAGAGAGGAGGTTATTACACGAGTCTTCAAATCTGAGAGTCCTAAAAAGTTATTGGGAGAATAATTTGTTTTTTAGCATAAAAAACTGAGAAAGTTCAGAGGCAACAAGAAAGGAATTAAAACAACTTAGCTAACACCCACTCTCACATGCACAAAACCTCCTAAAAATAAGAATCCTGAAATCAGGGTACCCCAGAGCTGATATATTGACAGGGAGTGATTCCACAGCCCTAATCCAGCATCTATTATCTCTAAAAACATGCTGCAATGAATTCCCTGGGCTCTGGAGGAAACTGATTTGAAAAATATCACTATTAATTGTTTCCACGAATTAACTCCTAATCCAGGAGTCCTGATTATGGTTAGTCTGATAATTTATTTGATAGAAAGCTTTTTAAATTTCCCAAATTACAGTTCAGCTCTTCTCTCTCCTTTTTTTCACTTGTTTCATCTAATTATCTGTTTTTCCTAGCAGTGAAAAGCAAGATTTTCCTTTCTTAATTGCCTCTTGACCCTTTCTCACTCTCCAATGTGATTGCCTTTAGAGGATCATCAAGAGAAAATTAAAATGCTGTCAATGAATTTAAAGTATTGTTTGGCCCAGAAAAAACTTCCCAGAGTGTCTGTAAATCCTTTGGAGTTATATTTACACAGCTTTGCTGGGGAAAGTCTGAATCCCCAGTATACTGAATTGCCCTTCAGTTAATACATGCAGATGAACAACCTCCCTAGTGACTCTGCAAAAACTGGTTCATGATCGTTGATTGCAACACCAGCAATGGGAAGTCTGTAGTGCATGAGTGAGCAGATGTTCCTAGTTAGCCAGGGAGTCACTGAGAAGATGTCTCAGCAGGTTGCAGGTCTGACCTCAGGCATGGGCTGTGTGTGCTGGACAGCTGTAGCAACAAGGAGGGGTGCTTCAGGAAAGCATGCCAGAAAGGCAGCTAAAAACTGAGCACAGTATATAGTTGTTCCATTCATGTCTGATGACTGATGATTGCTCTCCACTTCAGCATTCACCAGATTTCCAGGGAGCACTAAGGCTTTCCTTGCTGTACTTCAAGGTGAGATTTCTGAAGAGACACCTCAAAAGTTAGGGAACAACTATCCTCTTACAGAGACTGTCCTTATAACATCCTCTCCACTTGTGGTTTAAGCCTAGCTGGCAGCTAAGTACCACACAGCCACACACTCACTCTACCACTTACCTACCCGGGGTGGTTTGGGGGGGGAGAATCAGAAGAATGTAAAACCTGTGGGTTGAGATAAGAATTGTTAATAATAATAAGGAACAACAAAAAAGGGTAAATGAAAATTCAAAAACCACAAGTGATACACTATACAATTGATCACCACCTGCTGACCGATATTCAGCCCAGCCCAAGCAATGGTCAGTCCCTTCTGCATGATTCCCCCCAGTTTATATACTGGACATGACATGCTATGATATGAAGTATGTCTTTTGCTAGTTTGGGTCAGGCATCCTGTCTCTGCTTCCTCACAACTTCTAGTGCCTCTTCTCACTGACAAAGACTGGATAGTCCTTGATCAGGGTAAGTGCTACTGAGCAACAAGTAAAACATTGGTGTGTTATCAGCATTATTCTTAGACTGAAGCCAAAACACAGCACTGTGCCAGCTACTAAGAATATTAATTCTACCCCAGCTGAAACCAGGACACTGGTCTATAGTTAAGGGTTAGCTGTGAATCACAAAATCAAAGAAATAAAAGAAAAGCAAGGCTCTTCCTGGGCTGCTATGCTTGGAATGAAAAGTCAGGGCTGGATAGCTCTCTTTTTCTTTCCTCTCATGAAGCAGCCAGGCTGAAGAGCTAAATGTGCAGATAGATAGGTGGGGTTTGTCTGTACTGGATTCTTAGTCACTTCTTTGTGTATATAAAACCTAGTTTTATATCCATGAAGAGCAGCACGAGCTCTTACCCTTTTGCCATCAGACCTCAGACAGTACATATAAGTATGTCTGATCTTTCCTGCCGTCATGTCTGGCTCAGTAGTGAGGCTATGGCCAGTCTTGCTTCAGCATTTCCTCCTACTCACACCATGAACAGGCTACAGCTCCAGCCTCTTAGTGCTGTGTTCTTACACATCACTCTACCTTGAATTTGCACCACCTGCATACAAAGCACTAGGCTAATAAATATATATTGCCTTTTCAAATGTCTCTTCCCATTACTTATTAAATCACTTCTATTCTGAGCAGGACCCAGAAGGCTGTTGTTCAGGTATTTGGAGCCCACACATTCACCAAGGGAAACTTTGTCTGTGAATGTAGAATAATAGATTTATTTAGGTTGGAAACAACCCTTAAGATTATCAGGTCCAACTGTTTAACTAACACTGCCAAGTCCACCACTAAACCATGCCTCTGAGTGTCACGTTTAAACATCTTTTAAGTACCTCCAGGGATGGTGACTTAACCCTGGGCAGCTTGTTATTATCACTTGTTACTGAAATAGCTCTCAACCTCCGTACAGTTTAACTGTGTGACTAGGTTATTTCTCCTCCCTCCCCTTCATACTCTTTCTCTAGAGACTGGAAGACTTCCGTTCAGGCTCCCCTGAACACCAACTTCTTTGGGAACCTTCCCAGCTCTGCCCAGCCCTCCTTTGCTCTGTGTATCAACAAAGAATGCTTAGTCAGAAATCCTTCCTTGATGTTCGCATCTTGTGCTTTCACTCCTGCAGACAGACCTGCTTTGTCTGGGTCTCAGCTGATACGAAGAGGAAGTCCTCAAGCATGAAGCACCGCTGTGTAATTACTCCATAAAGCGACACTGCAGCTGGAATATAAGATCTTTGCCTCAAGAAGAGCTGTTCCTATGCACAGCAGCTATCCAACACGGCTGCAATTTTTTGGTGTTAGCTTGATGTAAGTAAGCAGTGACAATCATCGTGATTAAAAGGATTCTGGCTTTTTTCCAAAAGTACTAAGTACTCTCTCCCGTTTCTTTACAGTGGATTTTTAGTAGGTGGGCAATTGAAAACCCATTTTTTATATATAAATATACATTTTAAATAGCAGGTTTTTAACAGCTAAGTGATGCCAAGTTTATACCCATGGATTTCAGAATATTAAAATATTCCTCTCATGCAAAGACAAGAAAGCCATGAAGTTTTCCCCAGGAACAGAATATACATATGCACTCACACTGATGACAGGCACAGTGTCCAAGTACTCCAAGAGCAATTACAGCTGAATGGAAGTTGGGTCATCTATAGCTATAAAACTCGTGCATTGCAGCAATATGCCAAAAGGATTTTTTTCCTGTAACACACAAGCTAGTGAACCATGATGTACAGGTGAGCAAACTGTGGGCCACGCTGCATTTATGCTTGCCAATCTGAACCACATGTGCCACACGTGACTTTCTCTTTGGAGCCTTCTCTGTTTCTCTGTCTAGGATTTTGCTTGTTTCTTTTAAAAGAAAAATTACAAAAGGGAGATTAAGGTTCACCTTGTTTCCTTTTCTTCACCTACTGCTTTTCAAATGTTTCTGATACTTTTGTATGCTTTCCTTTATCGTCTCCTTCCCCAGAGAATCATAGAACAGTTAGGGTTGCAAAGGACTTTAAGATCATCTAGTTCCAATCCCCTGCCATGGGCAGGGACACCTCCCACTAAACCACATCACTCAAGGCTATGTCCAGCCTGGCCTTGAACACCTCCAGGGGTGGAGCATTCAAAGCTTCCTTGAGCAACCCATTCCAGTGCCTCACCACTCTCACAGTAAAGAACTACCTCCTTCTATCTGACCTAAACTTCCCCTGTTTAAGTTTGAACTCATTACCCCTTGTCCTTATCACTACAGTCCCTCATGAAGAGTCCCTCCCCAGCATCCCTATAGGCCCCTTTCAGATACTGGAATGTTGCTATGAGGTCTCCATGCAGCCTTCTCTTCTCCAGGCTGAACAGACCCAACATTCTCACCCTATTTTCACACGGGAGGTGCTCCAGTCCCCTGATCATCCTCGTGACCCTCCAGTGGACTCGTTCCAATCGTTCCATGTCCTTTTTATGTTTAGGACACCAGAACTGCACACATTCTAAGTGAGGTCTCATGAGAGCAGAGTAGAGGGGCAGGATCACTGCTGATATTAAAAAAGATCTGGAAGATGATACTAGTCTAATATGTTAAATACGTTAGTTTAGAGCACAAATAGCTAATATGTCATTTAAAATTAGCCTACATGTACAAATACATTTTGAAATACTAGATGAGAACCACAGATTTACATTCCTCTCAGGCAACCTTCCACTCATCTAATCTTTTTCACCACCCCTTAGTTTCAGCTTTTCAGCCAAATACTAGAGCTGCTGTAGTAAGGTACTCACCTTATGTAATATTCAGACAAGGTATTGGGTTTCTCATTAATGTTAGGATTGTAAAGCCACTCATTGATTTAGCTTCATTACAAAGATAATGACTAGATATTTTTCATTCAGAGATTTCTAATGAAAAATAGCTTCCCTATTCATTAAATTGTCAAATTCCAATGGACCTGTATTCACAGGAATCTCACGTAAAAAGAGCTCAGTCTCTGTCTGGCATTCTTGCAAGTAGACAGTGCAGAGGATGCCACAACAGTGCACTCAGCTCTCCATGAGCTTGCTTGGCTCCTGGACCAACAACACATTAAAAGTAAACCCTGACAAGGCAGATATACCCTGCCTTATTATTCTCAAATAGCATGCTATGGACCCTGCATCCAATGGTATTAGATCATAAATGATCTGCTGTAATCATGCTTCTTGTGCTCTAAAGTAAGTTATCTGAAAAAACAAAATTGATCTTTCCGATGATATTCATTTCTATATATATAGGTCTTTCCTGTTGTATTCAGGCTTGGAGTAATTTACAGAAATCTCAGGAGCCTGTCTATCATGCCGTTGCATCAGTATATGATGGTAAAGACGTATTTCAAATATAAGCTTTAAATAAAAGTAGCTGAAAAATTAGTAACCTATCATGTTAGCAAATTATTAACCAAACACCAAAGGCTGTGAGGTCCAAACTTTTCCATGTTTGAACACTGTCCCTCTCAATAAAGGACCACAGGGTGAGAGGCTGTGCTAATGGGATAGTTGCTGTTGGTGTCATAGGTATTATATTTCACCACCTAGCCTAAAAAAGAATGGGGGGGTGGGAATTAGACTCTATTTTTCTTCATCATTACTCTGCAAAAATGTATTTCATTTAAAAAAAAAACAAAAAAACTTCTATGAAACAAACATAAACCAAACCAAAATAAAACCAAAAAACCCTAACAAAAATCCAAGCTCACTTTCCTCTGTTGCTGTTCCTTAGACAAAGAACTGTTCACCCAATGTTAATAGCTGCCTGGGATGAGATTTGGTCTTGGTTCAGGCATGATCACTCAGAGGAAGTGCAGAGTAATGGTTTTAAACTTTCAGGCATTTTGAAACTGTAAACCCAGTATCAGCTGCTGTGCTACCTGGAGCAGAAAGCAATTTGATTTTCAATTTCTAGCCTTTGTAGCATGTTGACTAAAGGACTCTTTCCTGGGAGAAAACCCTTGCATGTACATACTGGCCCAGACTTTTATGAAGATCAGCAGTATTTCTCCTGAAGTCATTGGAGCCAGGCAGAGGCACTGAAGCACCAGCAGGGCCGGTGTTGAGAGGAGAATCCAGCAAAGCCTAAGGAAATAAACCAAACCCTTCACATTTCCAAAGGATCTTAATTGTCTGAGAGACTTTAAAAGCAATTTCATATGGAGAATATTATAATTCTTTTTCCTTCTGTTCTTACTTTTTCTGCAGGTCAATCAGTCCCTAAAGAGAAGAGGCGGACCCTCCTCTGTCCTGAACATCCCTCTGGTGTCTCTCCTTAGCTCCATTGTGACAGAAAATACCCTCCTGAAGTATGAATTGTTCAGGATATATTTTTCCTGACAATTTTGGTAATATTACCATTTTTTTAAAAAAATAGCAAAACTTTTCAGGGAAGTGTGATTCCATAAATAAAAAACATTAATTTTGAAAGAAGTCTTGCTTTGACCTTGTCCTTACTGCAGATCCTCTCAGCATAATTTCCAAACATGGATGGTTTTTGATACCCAACTGTTTATGACTGTTTTGCACATGTACTTTGCATGGAATTAAATCACTTCTTACTCTGATTTCTTTCTTCCTCACCTTTCCAGGCCTCTGTATTGCCCAGTGGCTATTTTTCCCTACTCAATTAACCTTATGTTGTTTCTTTCCTTGGGCAAAAATATCTTATACTGCAAAACAAATGTCCCTTCTGATACTGTTTGCTCTTCTAATAATTACTTCATTAAACTTTCTTTTTTTTTTTTCTTTCGTTTTTGTGGAATGGCTAAACCATCCAAAGCAGTATAGCTTTATTAATTAAACATAGCCTTAAAGAAAACCTATAAAACTCTAATAATATTTTTATGTGAAGAATTTAAATCTTATTGATTTTCGAGTAGGTTATGTCAGTAAACAAAAGTAAGTTGCACGGTTTTTAATAAGGATTTTAGTTTCTTGTCATGTTAGTGGTCCAAGAATAGAAAAGACTCTACAGGAGATGTTTTGCTGACATCTGGGGAAAAGAAAAAGGTGCAAAAAATGTGAAAGAACAACAGACTTATGAGCAAGGCAAAGTGAGAGAAAGAAATTAAATCAATAATGATGGTACTCAGAAATGTATGTGGGAGCCTAAATCGTTATTTTCACACACAGGTATTTAAAAGTAGGATTAAGATAAAACATTGGGATTTTATTTTACTTTAATATAAGTTCCAAATGTAGTAATAAAAATAAGCAAGTTAATCAAAAAGTAACCTGTTGTGAAATTAAACAAAGCATTTTGAAATGTAGGGACTGATGCCATAGTACATTTTTAAGACCCTAACACTTTATATTTCAGGCATATGGCCTTTTATGCGCTGCAATATTTTTATTTCCATCAACACTAACATATCTACACAAGGAGAAAAGCAGCAGAGTAAGATATATTTAATGATATGTATTAAGAGAAGTACACCAAGTGTTATTGGCTGAGGATTTAGAGCTTGAATCACTATTCTATGTGCTATATATAAATGAGTATACATGGGGACAGAGGTGATGTATATGAATTCATGAAAAGATGTGGATGTTAACTTCACAGAGACATAACAATTCACACCAGCTGTGAATCTGCTTGTAGTAATATAGGGCAGTAATAAACATGTGAAATATGCTAACACTTTTCCCTAGAGTAAGCATTTACGGGACAGCAGCATCAGACAGTGTAAATCCACAAAGCTGTATTAACAGCAGGGAGCCTAGCTAAACTGATGTTTGCAGCAATTTATTCAAGCTTTTAAAACAAGTTTCCAGGTCTGGAAAAGGGAGGGACACATGTTTGGGCTCTCTAAGCTGGGAATCTTGCTTTGAAAAACCATAACCTTTCTTAACACATACTAGCATGGTTGCTAAGCGCATCATAGTGTTGCTTAACTACCCACTGATTTGTATGCATGTATACACACATACATATACGTACATATATATGCATCAATTTATTTTCATATATATTCATATCTATTTCTCCACACCTGCTGATGAGTGTCTTAGCTTGTTGAAAAGCTTCCATTTAGCTTCATCTGTTGAGAGCTTCCCACATGGCTTTTAGGATCTGTGCTCATGTTTTTGCAGCTGGGGGAACATTATAGCCTTCTTTGTGGCTATAGGTGAATGCTAAGAGAACTGCATTCCACTTTTAATTCATACATGCTGTCAGAAGGCACACACTGGGAAAGCATTTACTATGCAAGCTGATGAGTGATTAGTTATACATGAATGTTTTTATACTTCTGAAGAGATGTTAGAGTGGCTGCAACTGCATTTTGATTCAATAATTGGGTTTGAAAGACTCTTAAATCTATGAAAACACTTTTCAGTCTTTAAAAAGGTGGTTTAAAGCCCCTTTATGTTTGATTTTGGCAGCTGCTAAAATCACTGCAATAAGAGATCAGATAATCAGCTGGGGAAGTTCTTGGGAAGTTTGCTACTGTTGTTTACCAAGAAAATGCTGCCTCACAAGTGTCTCTCTTAAATTTTTTCCTTATTACTGATTTATAATAATATAAATGAGGTTATTTTCTATTATAGAATCACAGAATGATAAAATGCTTTGGCTTGGAACAGATATTTAAAGACCATCTAGTTCCAAACCTGCATAGGCACTCCTTCTACTATACCAGGTTACTCAGAGTCCTGTCCAACCTGGCCTTGAACACTTCATGGAGCAGCATATCTACCACCTCTCTGGGCAATCTCCCCCAGGATTTTACCACCTTCAGCTTAAAAAAATTCATGAATGGGTTCAAATCGAAAGACCACATTGAAAAGCTTATCTGTACCCTGCAGAGTAGCCATGTGCCATGAACATGCCTCAGATTGATGGCACAGGAAGGAGCAGCTCCTAGGAGCACCAGGACAAGGCTCAAGCTTCAGGTTTGGGGCTCTGGCTTCTCTCTGGGTAACTGCCTTGGCTATGCTGTTCCTTTTGGATTAGCATCTGGCACTGAACTTTGTTTTCTTCATATGTCTAGGGACATGTGCAGATAAAACAGAGCTAAAAAAGCCATGTTTATCACAGAAATGTTGACTTGAAGAGACCTCTGTAGATCTCCAGTCCAACCTCCTGCTGGATATGAGAATACATCAGCACTCATCCATGGGATATTCCTTAATTAATCAGTGTTACTCATCATCAATGATATGCACCTAGATAGTTTATTTATAGTGGACTTTGACTAATCAAGACTCCCAGGTGTTTCAGGTGTTCTGCAGTTGTAGTGCCTCACCTCACCTCTCAGGTTTGTGAGAAGTCTTTAGAGAGCTTGTTATTCTCCTGTATTGCTTCTACTGGAAAACACCTTTTTATTTTCCTTACAATAAGCAAAGCTGTGAATGCCAATTTCTGTGAGAAGTCACAGACACCAAGTCCATGTGAATGGCAATGAAGGTTTTTCAGTGCACCCTGGTGCAGTGGTGATTACATAGCACAGTTGCAAGGGATGGGTCAGCTGGACAGTATCTCCCAGAGTATGTTATAGATAGAAAAGTATCAAGTATTTGAAGCTATAATTCTCCTGGTGTAGTTTTACATTTGCTTTGAACAGTGCAAACTCACACTCATATTTCCTCCAAGTTTTCAGCTAGAAATACAGCCCTTCCGTTACACTTTCTCTGAATACTTATTCCAGAAAGAAAATAAAATCTCCACCCTGTGGGAGAATTAGAGTAATAAATCCCATTGCATGGTTGGAACCATTCAATTTAACCACATTCAGACCTGTTACACTGGGCTGCCAGAAGTCAGGGAAGGACAGCTAGAAGAGCCACCAGTGTGCTGTGAACCCAAGAACATGGACAGAAATGTGACCTGATTCCAAATCTCACAGGTTTCATGCCAGATCCTCATATGATTAAACTAGCAAAATTTTGTCAGCATCCCTGACAAAAAAAGATGCCTGATACACTTGAAATGAAGATCTTTGTGAACTAATTTATGAGGGTGTGGAATAATTAGGAAATGTAATTTGGAACTAAATTTATATTCAAAATGCAGCACTGTCCACACATAAGAGAGAAACGGACTTTCAGGCCTTCTCGGGATGAGATGCAGCCGCAACTGGTATGCCAGGTATGTGCACTTTACAGTGGCTCCTGTAACAGACGGAGAGTGGGGAGAGGTGAGGATCTTGCAGTTACGTTTTTCTCCTAACTTCAGAAAAAGATGGGAACGAGATGGTGCAAGAAACTGATAAGCTGCATATTCACTACTCCAAGCCAGCGGCCTGTCATCTTTTGACAGAATACTGTCCTCAGTGTGAACTTTGCTTCATTATAATGTCATGATAATGCATTTACATGCTAAAATACATGCCCATCCCCAATGCGACCCCCCCCCTCCAAAATAGGACCACCCCTCTCTGAGCATGTGCTCTGAATTTTTGATGTCATATATCTTTAAATCAAAGCGAGAGAAATTTACACCAATAGTAATGAAGGTATGTATGACTGGAGTCACTCAAGCTCCACCTTGAAGGTGAAAATAATATAAAATGACCCAAGAGAAAGGGGAATACTGGGAAGATACCATCACGGACAAGTCAAGGAAGATAACATCAACTGACTCCCGGGACCGGTCAACGGGCTGGACCTCTCTCCCCCCCCACATAGGGACGCCTGTGGGTAAGACTTGCACTGTATCCAGTGCTTTCCCTGGGAAAACTTAGAATCTCTATAGAGTTACTCTTACTGTCACCTGTATAGTATAGAGCTATGCTGAGTTAACTTTACCAAACGCTTGTATCCATGTAACTGTTATTTGCATGTGCTATTGCAGACAGTATTTTTCACTGGCAATTCATAAGAACCTGTACCTGTTGCCTCAATAAACTCAATCAGTAAACTGTACTGTTTTACACTGTTTTGATAACCAATCACCACTATCAGTAAATCCGGACCAGTAGAGGTTATATATAAGCAGACGTGATCGGACTGATTGGCAAATCCGGACCAGTAGAGGTTCGATATAAGCGGACGCGATTGGATTGATAGTTGTAGCTGATTGGACTGGGCAGTGCGGTGCACTATCTGTAAACCTGGGCCAGTAGAGGTTCAATATAAGCAGCCATGGTCGGATCAGTAAATCTGGACCAGCAGAGTTCCGATATAAGCCGGCGTGGTCGGACTGGTAGTTGCACATTGAAGAAGCAAGGGGTTTTGTTTTCTCCCCCTTTAATGCAACACAGGCTTCTGTATACCCTCCCCAGCTATGACACAGGACACTGGTGCAAGGCAAGCTTCTTTGTCTACTGCTCAGGGCTGGCCTTGCTCAGACGCTGCCAGCCCCTTGGCACCCTTCTACACCTTTTATACGCTGAAAGAGAAGGGTGTGGGGAGGAGCAAAAGGGAACAAGGGCCTGTTAGGGGCAGCTTGTCACTCTTCGGAAGCAGGTGCCTCCAGTAGGCTTTGTCCCTCAACTCAGCAGGTTGTAAAATGGTACATGTTTACTGGAGTGTGCTTGTCTGCCTCATCATGGCTGGGGAATTTAGCCTTTTATCATCTTGGAGACAGCCCTTCACAAGACCCTTGTACTGCTTGCTCAAGTGCCCCTCCAGCCAAGGATTAGCGTCACACAAGAAGCGAGCAAGCCTTGAGTCCTGCTTCCCTGCATAAGGCTGCAAGTTGCCAAGTGAGCCTGGTTACAGCAACAGCCCCGCATAACAGACACAGCGGCTGTTCAGAGGGGAGAAGCTTCACAGGAAACACCAAACCTGAACATCCTACGCTTTGGTGGCAGGGTCACTGTCAGTGTGTAACGTGCTGTGGTATGGAATATCTCTTTGGTCAGTTTGGGTCAGGTGCTCTGTTTCTGCTTCCTCCTGTCTTCCCCTCCTCCCTGGCAGAGCATGAAACTCAGAAAGTCCTTGGCTAGCCATTCTAAGCCATAACTATAAACACTGGGGTTATCAGCACTGTTCCCAAGCCGAAAACCAAACACACAGTGCTGCACCAGCTACTACGAAAAAGAAGAAAATGACTGCTGCTGCTGAACCCATGACAAGTGCAAAGTGTTCAAGTGAGGACCAAGACCCTCATGTGCCATGCCCCTGCAGAACAAGAATGATGCAAAGCTCACAAAACAAAAAGGCCAGCACATAAACTAGCATCCCTGGCCTGGCTGGGAGATACATGCAAGCTTGTTCCATCGCCCTGACATGAGACTGAGTGGCCCTGCAAATGGGTTGCCCAAAGCTGCCCTTTCTGGATGTTCCACCAACTTAGTTTGGATGAAAGCCCTTGCTTTGCTGTGCAAGAGAGGAGAGGGCACTCAGCCAGCAAGGAGTTGCTTCGCTCGGCCTGTAGCAAACCATCTGGCTGGCCGTGCAGCACCTGAAGGAAGCATTCCCTTCTGTGCTCTCAGGCAAGTAAGTCAGAAACAGAAACACAATGGCTGGCTTCTCCTGCTGCCCACCCGTGGCAAGGAGCAGTCTCGATTTCCTCCTCAAACAGTGAACCAGCCCCAGGTTTAGCGCTTCAATAGCCCAACTCCATTAACATGGAATAGAAACAGCCTCCAGACTGCTCAAGACACAAGCAACTGGGGTCAAAACCCTCCCAAATGGGAACACAACAGCTCCAGAGATGACAGCAAGGGCCAGGGGGGGCTCAGGGTGCAGCAGTAAAGCATCCCCAGGGCACCGGGAGACCCCCATGGTATGAGAGACCTGGCACATAGCAACATCCAAGGAGAAAAAGAGCAAGAAGAGGAAAATCTGCTAGCTGGAGTTCCTCAGACAAGGAGCACAGACAGCTCCAGCAGCAAGGTGAGGCTGGTGCTCGTGTTTCTAAGGGTGGGGTGTTTACTGCAGGAGAGCGAGAGGGCCTGAGCATTTTGATGTTGGTCCCCTCTCAACTCAGATCAGGCTGGGCCCTGTCCTGCAAATGCAATTAGTGCCGGGCATGGAGTTAAGCCCATCGACGCCTGAGCCCACCCATGGCTGCTCAAGGGTCCTTTGCTGGCTCTCAGCTATCCCACTGCAGGTGGTACTGGGGGAATCCCAGATCCTGCTGGAGCCACGTGAGAACCCAAGACAGGCTGCTAGCACCCATTCTCCCACTGAACAACTCCTCCCAGGTAAAACAACCACGGGGGGTGGCTCCGTGGGGACTAAGGTGTGGGGAGTGTAGCGGGGTGGTCAGGGTCTGGTGCTGGGGAGAGGGGCAGGTTTGGAGGGGTTCCCCTT
>JASSUY010008272.1:0-32055 GCA_032466535.1 Forpus xanthops | reverse complement strand
AGGGACCTGCAGCTGGGCTAGAAATCCTCCCTCCTCCAGGCCAGCTCTGCCACCAAGCTCCCAGAGAACAAGGAGCATTTGTCACCCTGCCCAGGACCCCCTTGGCTTGTGCTTAGGCCCCTTGAGGCTGTACCTCATCCATTCCCAGCTCCAGGTCCTCCTTGTCTGCCTTCTCCTTCTCCAGCCTCTCCATGGACCGGAACAGACCCTTCCAACACAGGAAGCATCCTGTGACATTGTGGCAGAGCACCCCCTCTTCTCAGACACACCCCACCCACCCCACCCCCCACCCCCCGAATCCTCTGAGAAAGGTACTTTTAATCTTCTCAAGGAAAATCGCTTCGGGTCCCCAGCCTGGGCTCTGCAAGGAGGATGCTCTAACCCCAGGGGGGTTTCAGCCATCTACCTCGATATCTTTCTGCTGCTGGTGACTGTCCTCCAGGAGGCTTCCCATGACAGAGTTGAGCTTTTCATACTCCCCTTGCATCTGCAGGATGGCAGCCTGGATGCGCTTCAGCACCTCCTGGTCCTGCTCCAGGGAGGAAAATAACAAGGTAGTGCCACGTAAGGTGGGGGGACTGCCCCATGGGGACAGACCCGGCTTACTGGGCCAGTGGGCATAGGCTGTCAGTGCCAGCAGCACATTCGCAGCATGGCTTGAGTCTCCTCCTATGCTGCAGACTTACAAGACAATTTGGGGGGGAGCACGTAACACTAAAGCACAAACAGCCAGGCTGGTTCTGGCAGCCCCCTCCCAAGTGCCCCATGCTGGTGGTCTGTGCATCCTGAGACACTGTCTGCACCATCGCTGTGGTGCTAGCACCCCTCCTCTGATCCGAGGGAATGCCTGCCTGCTGCTTAGGGGCTATTAGAGCTGTCCCTGGATCCTTCACCTCCACTGAGCTGCCCCTAGATCCCAGCAGTAAGCTTGCCCTATGTGGGGTGCCCACATCTGAAGTGGGAGGCTTGGAGGTGGCAGACTGGTCTCCTTCTTGTTCTCCACTGGGTCTGCCTCCATCACTTCCTCGTTCTCCTTTGCTGGAAGTGGGAGGCTTGGAGGTGGCAGACTGGTCTCCTTCTTGTTCTCCTCTGGGTCTGCCTCCATGTCTTCCTCGTTCCCCTTTGCTGCCCACCAGGCAATCCTCCAGCGCATCCCAGTGCACCATGCTGTTAACCTCCTCTGGGTCTGGGTACAGGCCCAGCCTTTCCTTCAGCGTTTGCTGGGGAAGGAAGGGATCAAGGGCGTAGCCCAGCCATATAGACAGGGGCATGGCGGGGCCCACAGGAGCACTGCCCCCCCAAACTCAGCACCGCTGGGGACCATGCGCTAGTGCAGAGGGCCCGCCTGCACCGGTCCTCCAGGGAGGCAGCCATCTCCTGTCCTTTAGCAGGATCTGGCATGCTCGTAACCATACCACATCGCTGGCCACAGTCCTTAGGTTGCAGAGGCCTGGCTGCCGGCCGGCAGCATCCTGGAGATTCCCCTAGAGTTGGGCGAGGAGAGGGACGGCAGTCAGGACACAGGAGCAGGACCGAACCAAAGCATCTGCAAATTAACTTGGGCACTAGACAGATGGACGCTGGGCAGGCTGATGTCTGGGGGCTGCTGCTGTACTGCACCAGTAGATCTTCACCCTTCTTCCCGGCACCCACGGTATTTTAATGGGTGCTCAGTTAAGAAGTGCCTTAGCACCACCTGGGTGGACACACGTAGTTACCTCTGCCAGCAGCCTGAGCTGCAGGCAGTGCTACACATCTCTGCCCTCCCCAGGGCTCCAGGTAGGGTGGGCTGAGCTCCCAGGCTTCCCTCTTGGGGCACCCTCCCCACTCTTCCCTCCCAGTGCCCTTCACACTGAGTGATATCCAAGGCCAGAGGACAGGGTCAGCTGGGAGATGCGGGGTGATGCAGGGAGGGGAGCAGGAGGCCAGTTCCCTCCTGGGGACACCAGCAGCAGCTCACCAAGCCAAGCGCCTCCTGGATCATGCGGATTTCTTCTTGCATGCGGGACTGCGCCTCCTTCATCTGGTTCATCGACTCAAGAAGATCCTGGTAGACAGATGTGTCCTAGGAGAGGAGGGTGGCAGGCATGAGCCTCATGGGAGGGTCTACGCAGACCAGGAACTTGGTCCCCACCCTGCCCCAACGGAAGCCATCTCACAAATCCATGTCAGTAGGGCTGCATCCAGCCCTGCCTGCCCCTGCTGAGCACTGCTCAGGAGCGCTGAAGCTGGTGCAAAGGGCAAAGAGCCACCCCTGGAGGAGGAGGGGCCTCAGGGGGAGCACCCAGGGGACTGGAGAGAGCCTCTACCTTGGAGCTGCTGCTCTCATCGGTTTCCACCTTCTCCGTCACCTGCCCCACGTCGGCAGTCGCATCAGCGTCCGAGCTGCTGGTCCTGTCCTGCAGCGGGTCCTTCGCAGGCAGCTGCCCGCCCGGCTGCTGAGACTGCTGCCCCTTGGCCGGGCTCCTTGCCCTGTCCTGCTCTGCAGGCTGCTCCAAGCCCCCGGCGGAGCTGTCCTGCAGGCTCAGGTGCCCCAGCATGGCCTGCAGTAGGTCATGCAGAGCTCGGTAGTCCACGGCCGAGGTGTCGGAGGTCCCGATGGCGGCGTCCAGCAGCTGGGTCAAGCTAAGCGGAGCCATCTCTGCTGCTATAGCCGGCAACACGAGCCTGACCTGCTGGCAGCAGGAGAGACAGCGGGCAGCCGGCAGCCTGCCTCCTGCTTATGCTCCCTCTGGGATGTGGCAGCCCCTTCCCCACTGCCTCTGCCCCCTCCAGCCCTACCGCCGGGCCCCTGACCCCCGTTCCCAGCGCCCCTCGGCCCCGTACCTGCAGCAGCTGACCCTGCTCCACGCTTTGCCCTCTTTATCGACCACCACAGACCCCTCCTCGACGCCCATTGTCTGGACTCACAGAGGGCGGTGCTGCGCAACACGCCCGTTGCCAGGTGACGCCCCGCGGCCCTCTTCCGTCCCGTGGTTCTAGCGCACGGGCCCGACCCTGCTTCCTCCAGCCTCTGCCCGGGGAACCTTAGCGCCCCGGCAAGGTGAGCTATCCTGCCGAGGAGGGCAGAGCTATGTGTGAAAGCAGGACGGGTTTTACTCTCTCCCTTAGACGTGGCAATACTGGGGGGAAGGCTGCTGCTGACAGCGCCACCGCACACATTTTGAGCATCTCGCTCCAGAGCAAAGAGCTGCACGGCAGGAAAAAGCAGCACACACAGACACAAGCTTCCGCACAAGCCGAGGAAGGAGAGGACTCCAAAGCCTCTTGGCAGCAGAGTCACCCGTCGGACAAGTACTGACTGTAGTTTATAAGAACCTGTACCTGTTGCCTCAATAAACTCAATCAGTAAACTGCACTGTTTTGCACTGTTTTGATAACCATTTACCACTATCCGTAAATCCGGACCAGTAGAGGTTATATATAAGCGGACACTGTCGGATTGATAGTTGTAGCTGATTGGACTGGGCAGTGTGGTGCTCTATCTGTAAACCTGGGTCAGTAGAGGTTTGATACAAGCAGAGGCAGTCGGATCAGTAAATCCGGACCAGTAGAGTTCCGATATAAGCCGGCGTGGTCGGACTGGTAGTTGCACATTGAAGAAGCAAGGGTTTTTGTTTTCTCCCCCTTTAATGTAACAGTGGGTTCTTAACAGGTCTAGAGGCTTCAGTCTGGAGAATGAGAGAAATACTGTGAATGTCAGTTCAGGGGCATGAGCCTTAGGGACAGACTGATGTCCCTTGTCCAGGGATTTTACCTGAGGACCCATCACCCACCAGTGACCTCCAAGAAAGAGCTGAGTAGAGGTTAAAGGCAATTCTTGGGCTAACATTGGTGCTCTTGGTAGATTAGCTGGATGGCTCATTTAGTGCTGAATTTCGTGTAACAACAGCTGTTATTTTTAAAATTGAACATTAGGAAGGAAATCCCATAGAGGATAATACACTGCTTAAATCCTCAAAGGAAGGGATGTAATTTACTGGTTCTTTAGCTAGACAAACTTAGTGTATCTCTAAACATTAGAAAAGCAGTCTAGTGGTAGGATTGAAACTATTCTCATTAGATTACTTAGGGAGGGGGTAAAACTTCCACCATTAATTACCAGGAAAAATATCGCACATGTATCTGTCGGGAAAGATTCTGCTGGTGGTGAGAGAACAGAAAGTGACAGACTAAATATTCTTCTCAGGTACCTTCGGCATGCATTTCCTGATGCTTTGTGTTGGGATTCCTACCCACAACTGGAAACTGAATAAGGACAAAATAGGATTAAATTTATGTCCTCTGTGCTATTCCTTTCTCAGCTGATACTTTTAGAAACTGTTTTATGTGTAAAACAAGACAGTGTTTTAGTCAACAAGCAAGCAGATCTTCTTTCTTTTCACTATTCATACTGTTCCCAGCAACAAATTGGCTGGGAAATTATTTTATATTAACCATAGTATAGATGGATGCCTGGTCTACCATCTTTCACTGGAATTATCAAAACCAGTAAATCGCCTTGCAGGAATTAAAACAATATTGATGCAGTCCTGGATCAGAACTTTTATCAGCAAAAGCATCTAGTGGTTTTTCGTTTGTTTGTTTGCTTAACTTTTCTTCCTCCTCAGAATTAAACACAAAACCAAATGAATTAATTTCTTGGATGTTGGGCTGTGTTCTTTATTTTCACCTGACAGCAGAACAAAGATTTCCCTGGCCCAGTCTGTGCATTGCTGTTCGCTATAAAACTTTTTTCTTGCTGAATAAAAATAGTGGAACTAAGGAGCTGAGATGACTGGTGAGAACGAAGACCCCAAAATGTGAATTACAGTGTTTGCTGCAGAGTCTGTGCTTGCTTCCTAATGACTTCTGAATGTAAATGACATCTTGACCTTGCCAAAGGCTACTGGCTGCAACTCTTCTTCACACCTATCCCTTGAACTTCTCACCGAAGCTGTGTAGACAGGGAGCAGCTTTCTCCTGCCTTGCAAGTATCTGTTGGAAGATTGCTGGGTTCCAACCATTCCCTGAATTTTTTGGCTGTTATTTCCACAGAAAAGAGATGCGCCATATGTTACCTTTATATTTTCCTCTGGCCCCAGTAAATGGAAAAGCCAATATTTGTCTGAGAATTTACTGTGCAGTAACACACATATTTTAGGCAGAAACAAAATAAAATCATTCATACATCTCATCTTCTCTGCCCAGTTCCTTCCTGGATTCATTCCTATTTTGTCCTTACCCCCAGCCCTGACTGAAGTATTTCCTTGTTTTTTAACTAAACCTGGACATTAGTCCCTATGTTTCCTTTGCTGTGGATACAGTGGCCGTATCTTCATGTCTAGTCAGCAACACAAACTGGTAGGAAACATTTCTGGTTCTTAAGCTACTCTAAGCACAGATTAGTGGTTTGAGTTCTTGTTTAGCATATCATAGCAACACACATTTACTTGACAGGTGAGAATTTTTCTTTTATATTTGAAGATTAAAATATACAGGGGAAAATTCAGAAGATTTTTTTAGATTCTTTTATCAAGGATATATGCAAAAATGTAGATTTCTTTAAAAATTTCAATAGTTTTGAGTGGGAATTTAGCATCAAGTGATAGTGTAAGGCTGTGCTGATCATTGCAATCAGTTTTTATTTCAAAATTGTTTGCTGCAGCAGCCAGTCATAGACAAGAAAATCTGTACAACAATATAGGCATTGAGGAAGATGGACTTCAGCTTGTCTGTTTTCTGTCTAAATGAAACTAGACATTTTGTTACTGCCAGAACATGTTGAACTTATTGCATTCAGAAACAAGATACACTTTTTGTTAGTGATAATGAAGAAGCTTCTCACACTCCGTTATTTCCCTAACACATGTATCATGAAGTTTCGTAAGCTGTTCTAATGTCTTCTGCTTCTTGGTACAGAGCTATCTGTCAAGCAGTCAATAATGGGCATGCACATTTTGCATTCAGTCTTCTGCTGTCCTTAAAGAACAACTTTACCAGCAATTCCTCGAAAAGTCATTAGGCAAACACTCTAGCTTCACAGTTCTCTTGCTGAGTCTGTAATCAGTCTCTTCAGTCTGAAGGTGTTGCCTTGAATTAAATTATACTGAACTGATCTCTCAAGCCTTTTGGATATGATTTGAAAGGCAATGATGGCATTAATGAGAGTATACAGGTCCACATGATGTTTGAATGGTCCTGATATTACATTGGAATAGATCAGTATTTTATTGCAAAGAATACTTCAAAGTACTGATTCCAATATCTTACCTTTTAACTGCAATTTAATGCAAGCTTCATGAGTACATGCTTTTTTGCTGAAGTTAATAATTATCAAAAAAATCAAGGCTGCTTTAATAATTTCATAACTCGGCATGAACTAGCCATCAGCTGTTAGAAACAGCTTCAAAAATACATGACATGCAAAGAAAGGAAATGAGCACATTTTGGCATAAGACAACTAAAGAAAAGCTTTTTTTTTTTTTTTCACAGTCAAAATATTGCACCCTGTGGAGCATATGCTCTCTAGAGAATATTCTCTTCAAAGCCACTCAGTGTGTGCTGTGCCTTCAGACTTGTCAAGTGTCCTAATGCTTTTGATGAGAGAGTAATCCAATTGATCTTGACAACCTGATATATATTTCCCTTTTACAAGAATTTTACTACCCCTTCAAAATATACTTAACTCAAAGGCCATGACTGATGAAGAAAAAAGTAAAATCCCTGAAAAAATATTCAACCTTCCGTTGGTATTTTAATTAGTTATCTATAACAAAATGAAATTTAGGTGGTAAAGATGATGTGTGTCTTGTATGGAGCCTATACAACATAAGCAATACTCCAATGTATATTAAAAATAAATACTGATAAACTATATTCAAATGGATAATAAATAACTCATAAACAATGCTCATAAACAAGACGTAAATGAGAAATACTTCTTGGTTAAAGTAAAATATTCCTTTTTACATAATAAATTCTCTTGCAGTGAGAATTACCCATGTCTCTGTATACATTCTTCTGTTGTTTCAAGGAACAGATTATCTGAGAAGTAACTCCAGATTTCTCATAAAAAATGCTTTGTGATTCCCAACTGGAATGTCTTCCTAAGTCAGTCCTTTCCTCCTCTCTGACCAGTTTGGGGACCTTCTATGATGGGGCTATGGAACTGATGGACAGGGGCAAAGCAGTTGATGTCATGTACCTGGATTTGTGCAAAGTGTTTGATATCCTTGTGTCTAAATTGGAGAGACATCAATTTGATAGGTGGACCACTCAAAGGATAAAGAACTGGCTGGATAGGTGCACACAAAGTTGTGGTCAACAGTTCAATACCCAGCTGGAAAAAAGTGACGAGTGGTATCCCTCAGGGATTGCTGTTGGGACCGGTCTTGTTCAGCAACTTTGTGACTGACATGGAGAGTGGGATTGTGACCTCAGCAAGTTTGCCGATGACACCAAACTGTATAGTTAGATTGATACACTGTAGGGAAGAAATGTCATGAAGAGGGACCTCGACATGCTTGTGAGGTGGGCCAACGTCAGCTTCATCAAGTTCAATCAAGCCAAGTGCAAGGTCCTACACCTGTGTTGGAGCAATCCCAGGCACAGATACGGGTTGGGCAGAGAAGAGATTCAGAGCAGCCCTGTGGAGTATTGTGTACAGCTCTGGTGTCCTCAACATAAAAAGGACATGGAACTATCGGAACAAGTGCAGAGGAGGGCCATGAGGAAGATAGAGGACTGGAGCACCTCCCATATGGAGATAGGATGGGAGAGTTGGGGCTGTTCAGCCTGGAGAAGAGAAATCTGTGTAGAGACTTCATAGCAGCCTTCCAATATCTGAAGGGGGCCTATAAGGATACTGAGGAGGGACTCTTCATTAGGGACTCTAGTGTTAGGACAAGGGGTAATGGGTTCAGACTTAAACAGGAGAAGTTTAGATTGGTTATAAGGAGGGAGTTCTTTACTGCAAGAGTGGTGAGGCACTGGAGTGGGTTGCTCAAGGAAGCTTTGAGTGCTCCATCTCTGGAGATTTTCAAGGCCAGGTTGAACAGAACCGTGGGTGACATGTTTAGTGTGAGGTGTCCCTTCCATGGCAGGTGGTTGGAACTAGATGATCTTAAGGTCCTTTCCAACCCAAACTATTCTATGGTTCTATGATTCTATGAACAATCTCTGAAGCAAAAAAAAATCAGTCCATTGGTAATCCTTTCAAGCTACTAAATATATTTCAGTTCATAACTGAATTATTTACTTTCCTTTTTAAATGACCTGATTTGTTTCGCCTATCTCTTCATCTAAACACGTTATTCTGAAATCTGGGATATCTTTTGCTTATAAGCAAGATAAAATTTATTCTTCATGACACTACATCTGTTCACTGGCAATAAGGAACATTTATGTATACATTGCAACAAAATGCAGTGTCCTTAGTTTTTGCATCCTGGGCATGACGTGCTGTGGTATGGAGTACCTCTTTGGCTAGTTTGTGTCAGGTGCCCTGTTTCTGCTTCCTCCTGGCTTCCTCTCCTCCCTAGCAGAGCATGAGAGTCAGAAAGTCCTTGGTCAGAATAAACATTAAAAACATTGGTGTTGCCAGCTCTGTTTCTAGGCTGAAAGTCAAAACCACAACACTGCACCATATACTAAGAAGGAGAAAAATGACTGCTACTGCTGAACCCAGGAAATAAAATCCGAGAATAAAAAACATAGCTAATGTAATATTCTTCAAAACTCAAATTTGATTTCAACAGATTTTTTTATCTCTTCCATTTCTTCATCTGTTTTCTTTTTCCCTTTTTGTGTGTCTCCCTACATATGCACTTGTCAACAAAGGTGATACCATGGTACACAAATGATGATAAAAAAGCAGCAAAATGAGAAGAATATTCAGACTTATATACATATTATTGTCAACGAATAGGTAATCCTGGGTATAGGAAGATCCTTAGTAAGATAATTTTCATAACTGGGTGCTAAAAATCACATGTCTATTAATAGAGCGTGAGCACGTAGGGGCACAATTTTAGTTGTTGGGGTAATATTTGAATGCCTGGGTTCAGGGGTTGATCTTTTTACTCTGCCATGCAGGCTGAGATATTTTCATTATGAATTTATCAACTGACTCTTTTTAGTAGTGATAATATTTCCAAGTTTTATGTCAGAATGATGTTTTGGGATATTTTTTTTTTTTCTAGAGTTTACTTTATTTTGGTCTATGGCTGTAAATATGGCTCAGGTACGCCAAAACTGTATACTGGTATTTCGTAGCTGATACGTAATTCCATCAATTTATGGATTTACTCAAAATGTGTAAACCTAAATAAATGGCTAAATCCTGATTAATTGACATCTAATTTGAAAATAAGATGGAAGAACTTACTCCATAATTTATGTAATGTTAGTGAAATATAATGCTAGTTCTGGATCTTTATGCAGGTGCTAGATAAGTATGGTTGTGAATGTTGCTTCAACACAAGAATTTTAGGATCATCTGCTAAAATAGGCAGGAACAAAAGAGAGCTTCCACAGCTGTCCTATCTTTAAAAGATTATTTCTAACTGCTGTAGAATGGAATGAAACAAGCAAAAACTTCAGAAATACAGCTGCAGTTTAAAATTTCAAACTGTCAGTGAAACCTCAAATCAACTTACACATTTTTCTTCAGATTTTGATGGATTCTGGTTTCAGATAATCTATTCCTTACTCTGCCCTCTGTTCAGAAGTTTAATTATCTGCATACTTGCTTCACAATTTCTTTTCCCATAGCAACTGATGATACATTTGCAAGATTTCTTGAGCAGGGCAAGTCACTGAGTTTCTATGTTCATCTATTTGCTTTCTTCAGCTGTCAACTAAAGGACAGTTTTTCATTTGATATGGAGGTTTACACATGTTGCCAACATAGCTGTCTTAGAGGTTACTGAAGTAAACAGTTAATGACCTCTTACCCTTCACTTCTCATATTGCATGGTTTATTTTTAGATTGAGTACTTCAGAAATATTAGTGGTGGAAGCCATTCTTCCCTTCTTTTCATAGAATCATAGAGTAGAATCATAAAATAGTTAGGGTTGGAAAGGACCTGAAGATCATCTAGTTCCAACCCCCCTGCCATGGGCAGGGACACCTCCCACTAAACCAAATCACCCAAGGCTATGTCCAATCCAGCCTTGAATACCACCAGCAATGGAGCATTCACAACTTCCCTGGGCAACCCATTCCAGTGCCTCAACACCCTTACAGTAAAGAATTTCCTCCTCAGAGCCAATCTAAACTTCCCCTGTTTGAACACCCTACCCCTTGTCCTCTCACTACAGTCCCTCATGAAGAGTCCCTCCCCAGCATCCTCATAAGCCCCCTTCAGATACTGGAAGGCTGCTATGAGGTCTCCACACAGACTTCTATTCTCTCAGCTGAAGAGCCCCAACTCTCTCATCCTATCTTCATGATGCTCCAGTCCACTGATCATCCTTATGGCCCTCCTTTGGACTTGTTCCGATAGTTCCATGTCCTTTTTATGTTGAGGACACCAGAACTGTACACAATACTCCAAGTGAGGTCTCATGAGAGCAGAGTGGAGGGGCAGGATCACCTCCCTCGATCTGCTGATCACGCTCCTTTTGATGCAGCCCAGGATACGGTTGGCTTTCGGGGCTGCAAGTGAACACTGCCAGCTCATGTACGTTTCTTCATTGACCAACACCCCCAAGTCCTTCTCTGGAGGGCTGCTCTGAATCTCATCTCTGCCCAACCTGTAGCACTGCCTGAGACTGCTCCAACCCAAGTGTAGAACCTTGCACTTGTCATGGTTAAACTTCATCAGGTTGGCATCAGCCCACCTCACAAGCTTGTCAAGGTCCCTCTGGATGGCATTCCTTCCCTCCAGTGCATGAACTGAACCACAGAACTTGGTGTCATCAGCAAATTTGTTGAGGGCACACTCAATCCCACTGTCCATGTCACTGACAAAGACATTGAACAAGACTGGTCCCGACACTGATCCCTGAAGGACATCACTCATTACTGATCTCCAACTGGACATTGAGCCATTGAGCACAACCCTTTGCATGCGGCCATCCAGCCAGTTCTTTATCCACCAAGTGGTCCACCTATCAAATTGATGTCTGTCCAGTTCAGAGACAAGGATGGTCATATGGGAAACATGTCAAACACTTTGGACAAATCCAGGTAGATGACATCAACTGCTCTACCCCTGTCCATCAGATCCGTAGCCCCATCATAGGCAGCCACCAGATTGGTCAGGCAGTATTTCCGCCTATGAAGCCATGCTGGGTGTCACCAAGGACCTTGTTGTTTTCCATGTGCCTCAGCATGCCTTTCAGGGCAATCTGCTCCAATATATTGCCAGGCACAGAGGTGAGGCTGACTGGTCTGTAGTTCCCCAGCTCATACATTTTCCCCTTCCTGAAATTGGGGGTTGCATTTCTCTTTTTCCAGTCATTGGCAACTTCACCTGACTGCCAAGATTTTTGAAATATGATGGACAGTGGCTTAGCAGCTTCATTTGACAGCTCCTTCAGTACCCACGGATGGATTTCATCAGGTCCCATGGACTTGTATACATTCAGGTTCCTAAGATGGTCTCGAACCAGATCCTCTCCAACAGTGAACCCAGGATCTTCATTCTCACTGTCCCTGCATCTGCCTTCCAAGACTTGGGTGGTATGGTCGGAGCATTTTCCAATGAAGACTGAGGCAAAAAAAGCCATAAAGAACCTCAGCCTCATCCAAATCCATAGTAGCCAGTTCTCCTGTAGCTTCTGAAGAGGGCCCACATTGTCCCTAACCTGTCTTTCCTTTGTAATGTACCTATAGAATCCATTCCTGTTATCCTTAACATTCCTAGCTAAGTTTAATTCTAACTGGGCCTTAGCTTTCCTAACTAGATCCCTAGCTTTCTGGACAACATCCCTCTATTTTTCCCAGGCTGCCTGTCCTTGCTTCCAGTTTTTATAAGCCTCTTTTTTCCTTCAAATTTTCCTTAGCATCTCCTTATCCACCCAAGAAGGTCTCCTGGCTCTCCTGCAGCACTTTCTTCTAATAGGGATGTATTGCTCTTGAGCTTGCAGCAGGTGATCCTTGAATATCAACCAACAGTCTTGGGCCCACCTGGTCTCTAGGGCTATATCCCACAGAAACTTATTGAGCAGGTTCCTGAAGAGGCCAAAATCTGCTCTCTTGAGTTTCAGGGCAGTGAGTGAGCATCTTGAATTTGACCATCTCATGATTGCTGCAATCAAGGCTGCCCTGGAGCATTGCATTTCCAACCAGTCCTTCCCTGTTGTTGGGCACAAGGTCAAGCATGGCACCTCTCCTAGTTGGCTCCTTTATTATTTGCAGAAGGAAGTTGGCTTCCACACAATCAAGGAACATCCTGAATTGCTTGTTCCAGGCCGTACCATCCCTTCAACAGATATCAGGGTGGTTGAAGTCCCCCATGAGAACAAAGGTCTGCGAACATGAGGCTGTTCCTATCTGTCTATACAGCTTTTCAACCACTGAGTCCTCTTGGCCAGACTACCAGTAACATATCTCCACAGTAATGTCTCCCATCACTGTTCTCCCTTTAACTCTGACCCACAAACTCTCTGTTGACTGCTCACTTATCCCCAGACAGAGTTCCATACTCTCCAGCCTATTGCTAACATAAACAGCAACTCCCTCTCCCCACCTGCCGGGTCTGTCTTTCCTGAAGAGCCAGTAAACTTCCATTCCAACACACCAGTTATAGGAGCCATCCCACCATGTTTCTGTGATGTCTACCATATCATACCCCCGTAGACATGCACACATCTCCAATTCCTCTTGTTTGTTCCCTACGCTATGGGCATCCAAGCCGAGCTGCAATTAAAGCCAGCTCATTGGCTGGAGCAGCTGGAATATCTCTACATTGCTCTGAATGTTTATTATAGGTGCTGGAAGTGACTGGGTGTGTTAGGATGGAGTGATGCCCCCTCCCCCAACACATCTAGTTTAAAGCTTTCTTGACCAGCCTGGGAAGCCTCCTACAAAATCCACTCTTCCCTTTCTTTGTCAGACCAGCTCCACCAGGCCCCAGTAGACCTGGCCTACTAAATTGAGGGCCATGTTCAAGATACCCAAACCCCTGACTATAACTGCACCCTTCTAACCATTTATTAACCTGGCCAATCCTTCTAGCCTTTTAAAGGTCCTTTCCGTTATCCTGGGGAACTGGCGAAAAGACAATCTGTTCTCCTGAGACCCTAACCTCCTCTCCTAGGGCTTTGTAGTCCTTCTTTATGTTTTCCGGGCTACTGCTATCTATATCAGTATGTCATGGGTTCAGCAGTAGCAGTCATTTTTCTCCTTGGTAGCTGGTGCAGCGATATGTTTTGATTTTGGGCTTGCGAACTCTGCTGACAATACCAGTGTTTTCAGGTACTGCTTGGTAATGTTTCAGTCTGACCAAGGACTTTCTGAGTCTCATGCTCTTACAGGGAGTAGAGGAAGCTGTGGGGAAGCCAGGAGGAAGCAGAGACAGGACACCTGACCCAAACTGACCAAAGAGGTATTCCATACCACAACACGTCATGCCCAGGATGGAAAAATGGAAAGCAGAGGCCTGGAAGGGTGGGGATGCACTGCTTCATTGGGCTGGGTATAGGTGGTGAGCAATTGTATTCTTTCCTCGTATTTCTCTTATTATTATTACTGGTGGTAGCAGTAGTGGCTTGTGTTATACCTTAGTTACTAAACTGTTCTTATCTTAAACTCTGGGAGTTGCATTGTTTCAATTCTCCTTCCCATCCCTCCAGGAGTGGGGGGAAGAAAGAGGGGGAAGTGAGTGAGAGAGAAACCTGCGGGGCTGAAAGGCTTAAACCACAGCACAGTAGCACCCACATGGATCATTTGAAGTGGGTAATAGTCTGTGGGACTGACTAGAGCAGGCAGCTTCTCTGCAACATCCCTGATCTGAGCCCCTGGTAGGCAACACATCTGCCCTGAGACTAGGTCAGGCTGACAGATAGGTGCCTCTGATCCTTTCAGAGTAGAGTCCCCTACTACTACGGGCCTCTGCCTTTTCCTGGCAACACCAATAGTGATCTTTACCATCAGCTGGTTGTTCCTGGTGGGAGTGTGATTCTTCATCAGCTCCCTATAGGACAGCAAAGCAGTTCTGCATAGGAACAACAAATTTAGAAGGAAGCCCCTTGCTTTTATTTTGTCCTCTTCCTCCTTTTTTTGCTGCTTTTCTGTTACTTTTTCCCAGCTTCCTGGGTTAGCAGCCTCTTTACCTGCATGAGCGACAGATGTTTGACCCTGCACAGCCAGGTCCCGGAGCAAGCAGCGCTGTTTCCCCTCAGCTTCCCTGACACCTGTCAGCCTAGTGACTGTCCTGTAGCTCAGTCCCTGCTGCAGGAGGACCTCCACCAGGAGCACAGAGTGCAGCCCTGCCCATCGCGCACCCTCCTCTCAGCAGAGCAGTGCAGGCGCTCTCTACAGTCCGAGCTCTGCACCGCAGCCTCCCCTCTCATCGGCTCTCTCTGGGTCCTTACACTGGCCACTGCTGGGGCACCCAGAGCAGAGCTCCTAGACTGAGCCCTGGTCATACGGCGAGTGCTTACCACTCCGTTCAACACCCTGCTTGCCTGCCTGAGCGAACCACCGTCAAACTGCCTCAAAACTACTGTGGTGACCTTGCTTCTGATCACTCGTGCTCTCTGGGGCAGGTTTTTAACCACTCAGGGGTGGTGCTGCTCCTCCTGGCACCTCCTTCTCTGAGTCAGGTCCTTTCATCTGCTGGGCTGACGCTTCTTGGACAAGCCCTGTTTAGGATTTGAGGCTTTGTCAGTGCCTGTTGCCGCTCCAAGTTGAAGCTCCTGGACACGGAGCCTCCCCCCGATCAGATGCTGCAGGTGTCTCCTCTCAAGCCAGTCACTTCAGCAATACACCTGCAAAATGAGAGGAAGAATGGAGAGGGTAAATCACGTACAAATAACGTCTTCTATGTAAATGTAAACAAATTTTATCCTACCTGGTTTTGTAGTAGTAAATCACTCCCAACTACCAAATCACAGCTAAATCTAGGCAAAGACCCTGAAAGGGTTCAAATAAAATTTGAAAATTTGCCTAGTGCCAGAGTCAAAGCTCATAACTCACGTTCAGTTGATGTTGCACCAGAAGGACATAGATATTGCTTTCAAGGGTGTCACTGATAACATGAAGTAAAAATGCTTCTAACAAAAAATAGACTTTCACAGGAGCAACTGTCTATAAAGCTATTGCAAATACACCAGTAGATGAGCAACAGAAATATAACGCTTTCCTAACCACCATGGATCAAACCAACCCAAAGTGCCAATGATTGTTGCAGATGCTCCCTTCAGCTGGCCTGGTGATTTGTTAATCTGTAGCTACTTTATAGGTATAAACCCTAAAACTCTTGCTATGATCCCAGGAATATTGATCCAAAAGGATTTCTGTAAGACATAGTTTTTAAATATCTGAGCTGTGTGTTAGAAATAGTAACCTAATGAGTTAACATTCAAACATGGGTATGTGTGTGTGAGAATATGTGTGTGTATATATATATATATACACACATATATATATATATTTACATTCCCCCAACATAGTCCTTGATGAACATTTGGGGCAACCTGTTTGCAGTTATTTGCAGGCTGGGGATGCCAAATTAACAATACTCCCTCACATATTCAGAAACATTACAGGTTTCCAAGGAGTTTTAATTTATTTTTTTCCTGACACAGATATAGAGATATAGATAAGAATTTTTCTTTTTCTCATGCCAACTGGATTTGTTTTTCAGTAAGTCTGAATGTGTTTTTTTTTTTTTATTCTCCTCTTGTGATAGTTGAATAAGAAAGAAGATTAATGCAAAAAGAAAATGAGGTTGCTGCTGTTTCACATTTTGTGCCTTATTTATATTAATAATTGAATACATCTAAGATTACTTTTGTTGAGGAAACAATAAATGTTTAATAAGTGAATGAGCAGTCCATCATAAAAGTAAGGGCTAGTTATCAGGCTTTTGAGGGGAGAAAACTGTTTTTGTTTCAAATCATCTTATAGGCACTTTATTACCATTGCTGTGTCATTAACATCACACATTATTCCACAGTGGGATGAGGTAACTACAAAGATATAATAAGATTTTAGTAGAGACAATATGCAGTATCATAAAATGTGTGAGCCTTGGTGCTCACATTGAGCTTGGAGGCCGATATACAGTAATAAAGCTTTATCCAGCCTGCAGAAGCTTCAGCTTTCATGATTCTGCCAATCTCAACTTGAGCTGCTTTTCAGGCTAGAATTAAACAGACATCACTTGTCAGAGCATCACACGAAAAGTGTGAGACCTTGATTCAGTGCAATAGCAATGTGGCTAATAATTGAAGAAGTAAGGAATATGTCAGTATCTCATTGAGGCCAAGGAAGGTTTTGGGATTTTAAACTGGTGTTATTGTCACAGAGCAAAAGGATGAGCCACAGCCAAATAAAGCAAGGAAAACAAATTAAAAATATATTAGCAATGTAAAGGAATCAAAAACACACAGATAAGGAGAAAGCAAACATATTGGTGTTAAGTCCCTTGTTAAATGCCTTTGAATATACCAGAAGGATTTGTCTTGTAAGTTTATACAATTACATAAAGAAAATACATTCAGAAAAAGCATGAGATAGGTGTCACTGACTCACCCCTCTCTAATTAATGAAGTACCTAGTCAAGAATGAGTGAAGGACCTGCTCAAGGTGATTGCTTAATCCTATTCATCGTTTTTCAGCATTTCACCTGTTCCTTGTATGAACAAAACAGTCCACAAATCCATCCCTGGTGCTGCAGAACGATGGCTCTGACCAGGACCTGAAAGTGGTTCTGTCTTAGGGTGTAGGTTGGGAAGAGCAAATTTTGGCCCACTTCAGGATGAAATACTTTCTGCTTTTATGCTGCTGATCCCTTCAAGATCAACATTGGTTTAAGAATTAGGTCCATCAAGATTCCAGCAGCCTATATATCAGGGGCCCTAGTGTCCTGTGGCCAAAGGTGAAGTTCAATGATGATCATCAGCAGCATTCAGCCTGGTGTCTGAAGACTGAAGACCTTAAAACTACTTGGCAAGTACTTTAAATGCCTATTCTGACTTGACCCTGGGAAAACAAGTAACATGTTTGCTACTGGAGCTAATTGCTCAGGAAATTGATGCCTAGGGTTAGATAGTTTAGAAAGCCAGCAACTTCCCAGCTAGAGAGAGAGGGGATAAGAGCAGAAATTAGAATAAAACAGAAACTTCTCCCTGCTGCATCTCCTCAGCAAAATGCTGAAAGGAATCACGTCAGAAGGCCATTTGAGTTCTGCTGTTGAGGAAGATGGGAGCCCATCAGGAGAGTATGTGCTGTGAGCATCTGCGGGAGGCATCACAAGATCTCCTTGGTACTTTCAATAAAGCAAGGCTTTCTCTGATCAAAAGGCATCCCTGCATCATTTCCAGTTAAGTTCTTGAGCATGAAGATTTTGAAAGACTGATTCAGCCTTCAGCTTGACAAGGTTTTCTAAATGCATTGCTCCAAGTATCATCTCTAAAAGACAATGAACGGGAAGATACAATCCCTTTGGTGGGGGCCTCTGACTCAGAAGAAGCAGCAAATAAGGTAGCAAACCCTTATCTTAGCATTATCAGTTTTCCGATTAGCTAACTTATTGCTAAAACAGAAGCTTTAGAAGGGAAAAATGTGGTTTTGTCATACTTAAAGATGTTTTCTGCAGCCCACTGCAGAACAATACTTTTTTCTTGATTCTATTCAGTGTTCTACAAAAAGTGCTCTGTGGCCAAACAAATGGCTAGGTGGTGGTGTGGGTTTGCAGTCAGTGAAATGTGCAATTGTAGTGCAGTGGTACGGCAGTCTCTGTCACCCTTCCATGGCACTTTTTTTCTCCTGTGACTCTCTTTTGTGGACACTTGGCTGTGTCTCTGCTGCTTTGGGAGTACAGTCCTTAGCTTGTACTCAGACCTCAGGCATGCTGAGTCCTCACTACCTGAAAACAAAATCATCCTCAAAAAATTCAGTGCGCAAGGCTGATTAGTGCACATTCATTGTCCTCTAACATGGGGAATCAAAAATGCTCTGTATTTGAAAAGTGGTTGCTGCTTAGACTAATGCTGGGAAGTGCTTTTGCTGTGAAATCCACAGGACAACTCAGCTACCACAGCAGACAGTAGGATCTGTAGGGGCCCATAAGTGCTTTACATACCCTGAAGAGTCACACATGAGGAGCAAGTGTCCTTCCATGGAAGTGCGGATCTTCGGGCCATGATCAAAGAGTACATCATTCTCAAACCCCACCTGAGAGTCTGCTTTGCTGTGCACTATGTGACAGCTTCCCTTGCTTGTTTGTCAGTCAGTCATCTTGGAAAGACTGCTCTCTCCTGTAGAACCTTATCTACATAATATACATGACATAAGTCAAAGCCTTCTGATGCAGTGGGAATATGAACACTTATTTAAAAGGTCATCTTCATACACGCTTTCTTGGCTGTGCCCTGTTTCCGGAATGCTAATGCTAGATTAGATCTGCTTGGGAAGGCTGAAATTTGTGACAGATGCCACCTGATGCAATGAACATGAGCCCACATATGCTGCTCCACAGGGACTTCTCCAATATACTCTCATCACTTATGCCAGGTTCCAGATTTAATTACCAATACAGAGTTTTTAATGGGTCCCATAAATATGATTTCATGGACATCAAATGTTGCTATTAGTTTCTGTAGCTTTGTGAAGTAGTATAAGAATATAATGAAGATGATAAATCTGCAAATCTGCTGAACCATCTAAAAATGCTGGAAAAATAAGCAGATGTGTTATATGCCTCCTCTTGCACAAGAACTTGCTGCCCAGAATAGATGCAAGTGCTGACCATGGTTCCTGTTACCACTGTGGGTTATGGGGATCATATGGAAAAGGTCCTAAAACTGACAGAGCTGTTGTCTTCTAGCTTAGTAAGGCTGAGGTACCCCACTCTAAGTGGTCCTCTGTTTTGCTTTCCAGTGTCTGGAAAAGAAAGGGAAGTTTACTACAAAAGCCCTCTTTCCACCCCACTCCCCATCTCCAGGGCACTTGACTGTAATCATTCACATGAGCTGCGCTGTAGATAAGTAACATTACCCCCTTTTCAACACATTGTTAAATTAACAATTTTCCAAAATAACCAACAATGCTGAAGGTTACTTGTCTCTACTGATATGAAAGGATTATACCACTTTATCCTCTATGATGCTTTATCTTTAATGCAGCAATTGTCGCCATTCAATATTTTGGGGAAGGGGCAGGGCATGGGGAAGAGTATGTAAATATCAGGAATGACGTAACAGTAATTGTGACGAATCACCGCTTGACTGATGAACCTTTTCTAAAATAAAATTAAATTAAAAAATAAATTCCTTAGTTCATCTTGTCTAAAAAGCGAAATTTATTCCTACTGCTTGCTAGACCACCAGGACTGGGAAAACAAGCCCTCAAGCACAAGCAAGCTGTCTCCCACAACTGCCACTCCAGAAAGGCCATGGAAAGTCAAAAAGCTGTTGCATTTGGAAAGTGTACACACACTCCTTCACGTTGGCCACAGCTTCATGCTTTGTCAGAAGGTAGTTTCTGGCTGTTGGGTTTGGCACAGGAGTGTCCCCACAAGCTTATGACTTTGCCTTGCTGATTTTCACACTTGTATCTTCCTCTTCAATTCCTGATGCTGGCTGCCATTAGAGAAATGGCATTGAACTGCAGCCCTGATTCAGTCAAATTCCCCCAGGCCCAAGAGATAAGAGACATTTCTTTTTCAATGAATGAAGACTACACTTCTGTCTAGAATTTATTTCTGTTTCAAAAGTTACCATCATTCAGAATTAACAGGTTCATATGTGAAAGTTGAATTCTGCAATTTGTCTGCTTCAATTACTGGATGCAGTTACTTCCAATATTCGTAATTTTTTGTCCTGGGTTCAGCAGTAGCAATCATCTTTCTCCCTCTTAGTATCTGGTGCAGTGCTGTATTTTAGACTTTCCCAGAGCATGGGAATAGCACTGATAACACCGATGTTTTCAGTTGTTACTCAGTAATGTTCAGTCTGATCAAGGAATTTCTGAGTCAAATGCTCTGCCAGGGAGGAGGGGAAGCCGGAAGGAAGCAGAGACAGGACAACTGTCCCAAACCAGCCAAAGAAGTATTCCATACCACAGTACATCATGCCCAATATATAAACTTGAGGCAGTTACCCAGAAGGGCTAGATCACTGCTCAGGTCAGGCTGGGTATTGGTCAGCACATGGTGAGTGGCTGTATTCTCTTCCCTTGTGGTTTCTCTTGTCATTATTATTCCTGGTGGTAGCAGTAGTGGTTTGTGTTATACCTTAGTTATGGGATTGTTCTTATCTCGTCCCATGGGAGATACATTCTGTCAGTTCTCTTCCCCATCCCTTCAGGAGTTGGGGGAGGAAGCAGGAGGAGTGAGCAAGCAGCTGCATGGTTCTGGTGGTTCTGGGTTGCTGGCTGGGCTTAAACCATGGCATCTTTAAATCAATACAGGTGCTAAGTGACTGGCCACCTCAATTACTTGATAGCATTTCTGGGTTTGCTTAAACAACTTCTTAACCCAAAGGAGCTTTTGCAATCACAGGTGTGGATGTACTGGTTGTATGAACACAGGCCACTGTAGATGCATGATAAAGTCTCTGTGGTTTTCAGAATGTCTCCTTCACCCGCAAGGGATCTTCCATCTGCACTGTGGGGAAACATTCTTCTTTTCTGACAATACCCAAATTATTCAGAACTTCCCAGTAATCCAGGGAGTGCCTGGTATGAATGTTTATGGACTCAAACCCAGCAAATATTCACAAATGCTTTGATATTTGCATTTGGCTTTAGTTACTAAATACAAGCAGCAGAGACATTACCGAAAGGTATATCATGATGGATGTCAGTTACCTCTGGGGAGGAATTGGGACTTAACAATGAACGCAACCTGGAAATGAAAGTAGGAAATTAGTTTTAAAGACAATAAATAGAGATTAAGGTAATGCTCAGATGGAAGCAGGGTTTGTGGTAGTAGGAGACAGTGCATCTATGTAATTAAGGGCAGGATGAGCTGCTCGTTCCCTTCCAACTCTGTTTTCTAAGTGTGAATGCAAAGATGCTAAAGGCTGAAGTATCAGCTATTCCTGTTTCTAATGTGAGCATGGTGTTGCAAGTATGGTAATACAGAGTCAAACAGATAGAGTTTTGACGTGACGCTTTGACCTGCAGTATCTTTTTCTATAAGCCATATCAGGAAAACCTTTTGTATTGTGGAGAGTCCACATAAAAGCATAAAGGGAAAAATTAGTTACTAGAGAGGAAACAAGTTTAGTGGACCATATCCAGAAAGCTGTGTGGTACTGTATTACACATAATTTAAGCCATTCACACTTAGTAGGGATTTATTACACAGTGTATCTCATTTCAACTTACAGGTTTCTGACTCTGGAAGATGGCAATAAATCATGCATTGCTATTTTCATGTTTTGTGCTATGAACATGTATCATTAGGAAACAGTAATGCAACCTTGGAAATTGGAGTTTGAAGCCACCGAAAATTGTTCAGAGAAGTTAGCAGTCATGGGCAGCTGGCTTTGGTTTGAAGGGCTGCCAAAAATATCTGTTAAAAACTTGTCTGTTCTCTACTCCATATATTCTTCATAAGCTTTGCCTTCATGGAAGAAGTAAACAAAAAAGCATCAATGAATTCAGTAACTTGAAAAATTGTTTGAATCAGGATGAAGTGGTATAATCATTTTATATCAGTACCGAGAGCTATTAAAAGCTCAACCAAGCATTCATATAAAATTTCCAGTCTGCCCATTTACATGGATTTTACCTCTAGGTAGTTAAGGGAAAAAACTGTAACTCTGTCAACCATGAGGAAAAAAGAAAATTCCCAAGAAATCACTCTGGTACATGAAGGATTTTGCTTGTCTTCTACAGATGAGATGCATTTGTGGGTCCTGAGGGAACTGATGGTTTAAGTTGCTAAGCCACTATTAATTATATTTGAGAAGTTGTGTCAGTCTGACCTTAAACATGCACTCCGCTACCATGAGACCCCACCTGCAGTGCTGCGTCCAGCTCTGGAGCCTCCTTTGGGGGTGCCCATGAAGATGCTCAGAGGGCTGGAGCACCTCTGCTATGGAGACAGGCTGAGAGAGCTGGGGTTGCTCAGCCTGGAGAAGAGAAGGCTCTGAGGAGACCTTAGGACAGCTTCTACAACCTAAAGGAGCCAAAAAGAAAGCTCAAGAGGGGCGTTTTACAAGGGCCCATAGGGATAGGACAAAGGGGAATGGCTTTAAACTGACAGAGGGAGATTTAGATTAGGTATTATGAAAAAGTTCTTCACTGTGAGGGTGGTGAGGCACTGTCAGAGATTGCCCAGAGAAGCTGTGGCTGCCCCATCCCTGGAAGTGTTCAAAGCCAGGTTGAACAGGGCTTTGATCTCTTCCAACACAAGCCATTCTTTGATTCTATGATTCCATTCCTGGAACACTTAAAGATGAAACTTTCTGTATGTTTCTTAATTTCAAGAGTATTCCTAAAGTAGCATGGAACAATAATGGGGTTTTATACTTATTTCCTGAGTCTTTCATTCTGATGCTTTTGGAAAATGTTTCTGAAAGGTACAAATAGGCTACATACACCTTCAAAGACATCTAAGTGAATAGATACCTCCAGAAATTGAAAGAAAACTTGGACAGTTACTAAATATTAATATCACAGATCAACCTTTTCTCACAAAAGCTCTGCTTTTTTCTTGCCCTGTTTAGTAGACTTGATGTCATTCCAGCAGTGGCTGTTTTTCAGTGGCATTGCTAGCTGCAGCAAAAATGGCTGACAATAACTTACACTGAAGTGTTACTGAGGAACTGAATAAATTCACTGAGGAGTGTTGAGGCATGTAAGCACAGCCATTGCATGACTTTGCTGACATAATTCAATCTCTTTTCCCAAATGCAAGAGATAGAGTAATAGTGGACAATTGTTTGTATGTGCTGGCCATGATTATTTTTCTGAAAAAGATGCTGTCTGCAGCCCTTCACTTTTTTCCTGAGCTGTTGGCACACTGGATAAAACCAAGTTAGGATAAGTCATTGATAAGTACCCTCAGCTTCATTTAATTCCTATTTCTGCAAGATTTTCTGTTAAAAAAGAACTGATCATTTGGGGAAGAGTGTTATAGCAATCATATGATACAGGTTAGCTCCAAACCCATGCTGCTATGGCTACTACTCCAGCACAAACCTGTTCACTAAGTGCAACGAGCACCAAATGTGGCCTCATGGCAGCATCTTTAGTATATGCTGGGGGCATCCAATTGACTTGGAGGGAGTATTTGCTTCTAGTGAATGTCTTGTATGATTCAATTTTTGAGTTATGAAAAGAGATCATGTACATTTTCCAGTGCTGATTACACCACACAGATGAAGCTTTGCTTTTGGTCTTGCTGAGATACAGCATTCCAGTGATTAGAATGAGTGAGAGGAGAGAGAAGTCTATCTTGTCAGTCTATTTGGCAAATAAGGTTGCAGATTCTTGTACATGGCAAACAATCAATTGCTGTATAATTAGTTGCATTTTGTGACACTGACATTAAAGTTCACCAGGTCTGAACTTCCTCTCCGTCCTTCCCTGTTCATTAGAGCTTCATTCACATTCCTCACATAACAGCTTAATTTGCTTTTAGCTTTTAATTAAAAAAGCAAACTTTTAGTATCTGCATGCTCTGAAAATGCAAACAGGTTTTAATTAAAGTGCAATATAGTGCCAAAAATAAGCATAATTAGTTGGGCAGTGCAGCAGTTAACAATGTGCTTCATTCTGTATATACAAAATCACAAAAAATTGTAAAAGCAGGAGCAGAGTTTAGTAAACAGAATAAAATAAAAAATTAAAATGAAATAACCATAATGAATCAGTGCTGCACAGTTTATAAACCCTTTATTTCCCTCATTAGAATCATTCGTATGAGGATAATATCCATTCTCTCACACTATTGCATTAAAATCTTGACCCTGTGTCTTTATATTTGGTTTTATTAATAATCATGCAATTGCATATTTATAATTGCTGATTCACTCCCATTAATAGAAAACCTGGATGCTGACTGTACTGGAGTGCTATAGTACATTTCATTACAGCAATATCTGTAATTTCTGCTGTACAAGATAGATCCAAGTTGCAAAACTGAGACCTGGAAAATGAATTTCCTAAACCCTTGACAGATGTATCCAGGGCCTCACTTGGACTTATCAGTGTAATTTGAACATCTCCTTTCTATGTGTCCTGATTTCAGCTGGAATACAGTTCATTTTCTCCCAAGAGAGAAGGACAGGCTGGGTATCAGTCAGTGGGTGTTTACCAAGTGTTTATCACTGGCATCACTTGTTTTTCTTGGGTTTTATTTCTTTTTTTTTTTTTTTTTTTACTTTTGTATGATAATATTGTCATCATAATTATTATTATTACTATATTTTTATCATTATCATTATTATTATTTTATTACTATTAGCATTATTATTTTGTTTCAATTATTAAACTGCTCTTACCTCAACCCACGATTTTTCTCACTTTTACCCTGTTCTCTCCCCCATCTCACCAGGTGGGAGTAAGTGAGCGACTGTGTGGCATTTGGTTGCCAGCTGGAGCTCAACCATGACAATATGTTAAAGATTGATTTAAACTTGGTTATCAAAAGTCTAGGGGTAGTTGCTCATCTCCTCAAGCAGAAAAGTCCTGCAAGAGACTTCATTATCTATAAACTTCATAGATTCATAGAATAGTTAGGGTTGGAAAGGCCATGGGCAGGGACACCTCCCATTAAACCATGCCACCCAAGGCTACGTCCAACCCAGCCTTTAACACCATCAGCGATGGAGCATTCACAACTTCCCTGGGAAACCCATTCCAGTGCCTCACCACCTTTACACAAAAGAATTTCTTCCTCATATCCAATCTAAACTTCCCCTGTTTAAGTTTGAACCCTAAATATAAAATTTCATTTCTAGGCTCATTCAACTCTGAATTCGAACAACAGTAAAAATACCAAATTTCTTCCAATGCAGTTATTCCAAGGAATTCCAGATCCATTTCTTGTCCTCATTCTTCCATATTATGTCTTTCTAGGAGTATTTGTTGGTTAAAGAAGTTTTTTTTTCTTTGGAACAAATTCAGTACAACAGAAAAAGAAATTAAACCTGTTAATTGTTGGCTGAGCACACACACTTATGAGACTCTGTCTCTCTCTCCTGACTGCTTACGGATTAAGAAAACCACAAATACATCCTAAATCCTGGCCAGTCCCATTCCAGGATAGAGGCTCAGTTTGTGTATAGGAGCACACACAACTCAGCAAATCTAAACAGATTTCAGCCAAACAAGGAAAAGATTTTGTTTCCAGACTGCTCTTAGAAAGGCTTCCCAACTGCCTTAAAAGTGAAAAAATAAACAAGCCCCACAAAACTTAATGCTTTGATGCTCCTCTGGGGCTTAATCCAGGACAAATACTCCTTCTATGGCCTTCATCTTCAGAGTGGCATCCTGCTGATGTACATGGATCTAATATAAGGTCAACATGCTCCAAATCTCCTTAATGCTCTCTGAATGATACTCATGGCCTGGTCCTCCTACTTTCCTTTTTTTTTTTTTTAATGAAAAACAATTCATTTGAAACTCCTTTTCCTCCATTTTGCCCTCGAGATAATTACACATGTGATTTATCTACTGAAGATAATGGAAAAGTTTTTACTGAGGGATGGACCAGACTCCCAAATATCCCGTGATCCCATGAAAAATACCTTGCCCATTTCCATTCATCTTTAATTTGGATATGAAAAAAAAAAGGAGTGTGGGAAAAATTCCTACTGGAATGAGCATGTATTTTTTCCCAACCTGTGCATTTTGTGTCCTTTCCCATGCACTGATGAAGGGATGTCTTTCTTACCTAAATGCCCCTGCCCCAAAGTAAATAAACTTGTGCAACAGTGTTGTGCTACTGAATCCTGTGCTTCAGAAACAGCAGCAGTATAAATGTGTTTGAAATTCCATGGTTTCTTTGGTCATATTTTCATTAGATGTCTGCTCATCTTGAAGTTAAAATGCTTGTCTAACTCCCATTTTAGTGAAAACATTTCTCTGTAAGCCTGTAAATCTTGCTTTCAAGCTCTTTATACGACTGACTATAGAAAAGGCAGAAGCCAAAAAAATAAATTACTATTTGTGTCTTTTATTTTAACACTGATATTTCCTGCTTGCAGTTGCTAGTAAGAATAAGGTTACTCATGCATTCAGAAATGCCACTTGTCCACTTGAATTAATAAATGTCTGTTTTACACATAAAATTGTACAGGTACAGAAGCAGCATCAACTATTGGATGCTTTGAATAGGAAGGAGGGTCTGAAAGGCTAGTCCAGCAGAAGTTAATTACTTAATTGATAAAAACATTAAAAAATCATAACCCAGCCATGATTTAAAAAATAAGTTACTAATTTTTGTAGCACTGAGGAAAGCAAAATGGCTAAAATAGCATATTACTTACACAGTCCTATTTATATTCCACTTATTGTTTTTTAACTCAGATGACTCTATAGGCCACGCTAATTTTTGTCTGCTTATTTTAAAGGAAATATAAAGAACAGTATAGTTTCCTGCATGAGTATTGCTATGGTCACCGGACAGCTTTGGAAAGTAGAGAAAAAAAGTACAAGGACAAAATAATCACCTGTGTCCAGCACAAAAGAAATTGCCCTCCATGAGAATATTTAAATTATAATTCACAAATCTACTATTATGTGTTGTTTAGCTAAGCCTCTTAATACAATCGTCTCGGCACTATGGGAGACTAGCTTGAAATTTAGACAAACACAGAAAATGTCATCATCTCAGGAAAATGCAAGGTAAAATAACAACCTAAACATATATTATTGCTTAGCATAAGACAACCTAAAATATAAAAGCATGCTCTAGCAGCACTTCTTTCTGTGCTTTTAAAAGAGCCTCTAAAAAAGAAATAATTTCAGATGCGAAACAGATTAAAAATAACTGCAGCACATACACTCCAGTCGTACAGTGTATCTCAACAGAGGTATTGTATTGCCACAGTTCTTGGGTATCTTCCTCTGGATCACTGGCATTTTCATTAGCATATCCAGAAATGCCCATAATTTTCTCACTTCTTAAATTCTTGCAGCTCTGCAGAAACTGCAGTTTAGGTGGGAGCTCACTATGCCTCTCCTTCCTGCTGCCTTCTTCACAATTTCATTCTTTCCTTAGCCCCAAGGAGAGGGCATGCAGCTCTGGGCACCCCTATTAATTTCTCCACACTTTCAGCCCACAGCACAGTGGGCTGCAGCATTTACTCCAGGACACCTTTTCAGCTCCCTTGGGCTCAGAGGCAAAGAGGGAAATCTGATGATTAATGTGGATGCTTAATGCCTGTTTATAAGTCTCCTGTCCTTTGTCATGGCCTGGCCTGGCTGGCCTAGGAAAATACTGATTCCAGAGATTATCATCAGCTGCAAATGTACAGCAAATGGGGAATAGAAAGGAACTTGGGGTTGCCAGCTGGATCAGCAGCAGGAGAAGCTGCCAGAGAAAGGGAGTAGAAAATGAATGCTCTACAAGTCTCTCCTAGCACTGATCTGTCTGCATATTTACCCTCTTTTCTGTTTCGCCACCTTTTCACCCAGTATCTGTATCTAGCAGGTAACACCAGATTTCTCATCTGATGCTTATGATGTGTAATATTTAGTAGGCAAGCCAATATTGCTCTGGCTTGGGAATCAATGATGTAACATCACTGGCTGTATAACAGGCACTTGCTTTTAGGGTGGCTTAAAGAGTTTTTGAAAAAAATTGTGCTAGCACAAGGAATGAAGAGTCTTAAGTTGTAAATTTAAAGCTTCTGTTTCTCTGTTGCTTGGTCCCTGTCTATGTAAGTAAGTCTCATGGAATGTGAATCTATACACCCTCAGACTAGTTCATGCTATGCCTCTTTCTCCAATTTGGATTTCCTGCAAATACTGATATCATTATAAAGTAACAAAAAGCCACAATAATTTCATTCTGCTACTGGCCAGGCAACTGTCTGGAGCTGAAAGGCTTCCTATTCTGCTGACCTGTCTCATAAGAAGAGGAGAAAGCACAGGAAAGTCATTGGAGGGGCCGTGGGTTGAGAGATAAGATCAACAAAGGCTGAAGCTGTTAAACTTTGAGGGTTTAAGGACTCTGTTTCAATCTTCAGCTATGCACCAGCCCATTTTGTTGAAGGCATCTATAGTCAGAAGACAAATCTGTGTGTCACAAAACCCCTGATCCTGGATATTCTTTACTCAACAAACTCTGGAGAATGCTACCTCAATAGTGAAATTAATCAGGATTGAGTAATCACTAGATATAGTAACCTTGAAGTATGTCTAAGTACACAGCAAGAACTAAGGAAGAGCAGAGTGTACTCTGTAATAACAGCTCTTCCCAGCCCCAGCACTGTATGCTGCAGTACTCACATACTGGTACTGTTGGAAGTGGAAGAAGTAGATAGGATACCCCTGAGATTGGTTCTTATATTTTTTTGCAATAAAGACACTTGGATAAATCATAGAATCGTTGAATGGTTTGGGTTGGAAGGAATCATCTTAAAAATCACCCAATTCCAACCCCCTGCCATAGGCAAGGACACCTGCCACTAGACCAGGTTGCTCAAAGCCTCATCCAACCTGGCCTTGAACACTGCCAGGGATGGGCAGCCACAGCTTTTCTGGGCAACCTGTGCCAGTGCCTCACCACTCTCACAGGAAAGAACATCTTCATAATATCGAATCTAAATTAGTCTTCTGTCAGCTTAAAGCCACTCCCCCTTGTTTTATCCCTATATGCCATTGTCAAAAGTTCCTCTCCAATTTCATTATTGGCCCTCTTAGGAACTGGAAGGTTGTTCTGATTTCTAAGAGCGAACAGTATGACATATTCATTGCACATCCTATGCTTACAACATTATCTTATCCTTTAAAATAACAAGGAGCAAGATACAAAACTAAAGGAGAAACAGGAAAAAACAACAGTGATGCAAAGTACAATTACGACTCACCCAGCTGATACCCAGCCCGACCCAAGCAGCAATCCGCCCTTCCGGGTAACTCCCCCCAGTTTATATACTGGGTATGGCGTGCTGTGGTATGGAATACCTTTTTGGCTAGTTTGGGTCAAGTGTCCTGTCTCTGCTTCCTCACGGCTTCTTGTGCCCCTTCCCACTGGAAGAACATGAGAGACTGCAAAGGCCTTGCTTAGGGTAAGTGCTACTGAGCCACAGCTGAAGCATCAGAGTTTTACCAGCATCGTTCTCAGACTGAAGCTGAAACCAGCACTGCAGCAGCTAGTAGGAAGGAGAAAAATAACTGTTACAGCTGAACCCAGAACACATGGCTTATTCTTACAAATAATTTGGCTTTAAAACAAAAATGTAGAGAGCAGGAAAAAATATCTTATGTATGTCCTATATATGTAGTCCATTGCATAGTTTGGTAGATTATCCTACGTGCAATAATTGTCTGGTGCATGAAATAAATTAAAGTGCTCTTAAATCTCACAAGTGATATAGCCATGTTTCTGATGTGTCTCTAGTCTGAGATAAAATGCATGTGGGAAGTGAGTGTTTAGGTAAAACCCTACAAGAGAAAATCCTTCTGGGAGAAAGATGCTGCTTCTCTGTAGAAAACTCCTTAGAGCAAACTGGTTTCTAGTGAAATGTTTCTGTCGGTTACATGAACAGTAAGATTTGCAACCTGTGAATCTTTTTTGGTTTCTTGAGTACTTCACAGGAGGAACTTCAGAGACTGCGAGTGATCTGTGGGAGAGCATTGTTTAGACATGAGCCCGCAGCTTCCATGCTGCTGAAAATGGGTCACTGAGATAAATGTTAATACGGGCTTCCCCTTTGGGAATCTGTATCTATAGCTGTGCCATGGGAGAAACTGCATCACAGGAATGATGCAGTAAAATGTGGATACTTGAAAAAATGAGCAGGCCATTGGTTAATAAAACCCCTCAGTGTTATCTAATTACCATGCAAAGACAAATGAAATTGGCAATTTATTTTGTTTCAGAAAATAATTTGGCATGCCAAATGTCTTGTTTATTTATCATCCTTCCAAGCCAAGGCCTTGCCAGGGTTAGTGCTAATAAATGTATTCATTACTTTACAAAAAATATCATAAAGAGAAATGGATGTTTGAGAAATTAACAAATGAAATCAGTCTCAGCCTGCTCCTCTCCTTCCTTTTCTGTACATGCACTCTCTTCTCTCCTACATGTCTTCCTTTCTAGACATCTGCTGAAGGAAGAAAGAAAAAATAAACCTGTTAGGTTATTAATTCAGAAGCATCCTTGTACTAAAAAAAATAGAAGCAAACTAAAACTGAAACATATCCAGGATACTTTGGCACAGCTCCCTAGCTCTCTCTCCACTTCTAGCTGATGATAGGATGCCACTTTGTTGAAAAGAGTAATCAGTGGCAAAAGGGCTCTTAGCACCTAACCCTCAGCTAGACTCTCTGGAGCCCGCTTGTAGGAGTTTGCTCAGCCTCATAGCCTTCTCCTCTCCCCTCCTCCAAGGGGCAACGGCTCCTGCTTGCAAATCTCATAGGTCTGGGTCCTTCATCCAATATGCAGTGCAGCTCTGAACCTTGTGGACCAAGCATAAGCAGTGAGAGCTCGCTATTCCTACAAACTAGTAAATAATAGATTGATTTTAATTATGACCTCCTGCTGATGCGAGTGCAGCATGAAAAGTCTGTAAGCCCCAAAGGAAAAATTTCTTCCTGAACCCCAAACAGAATCATCAATCACTTTTAAAGCCTCCTAAAAATGCTGCTGACCAGGAGCTGCAGCTAAGAGAAATAGAGGCAAAGGGGTCTGAAACATAAGGTGATAGCTGTGGTATTGCTGAGAGAGAAGGGAAGTACAAGCCAGCATCAGGCTGCAGCAGGAGAGAATGCACATTTCTCCTTCCCCATTCTGACCCTTTAAAATTGCAAATAACCCCTGGCAGAGGCAGCCTAAGCAACATCAAGCAGTGCAGAAAGGCATAAATTTAAATACAGCAAATATACAAAATCATGTGTGGAGTTTGAAAGTAAGAACTGTCCCATCTTTTCTCTTTTAAATGAGTTATAAGCATGAATGCTCACTGAGTGTCAAATCTGCTGCATTCTACTCTTCATTATCTCAGAATAAAAATATGTAATTCCAGTGTAAGAATGAATAAATTCAGCCCCCAGATTTATCAATTATTTTTCTAGTAACTATCTCAGAGCACCTATTGTTGGCAGCTGAGTGACAGGCCAAAGCTGTCACTGTCCGTAAAAGTCTGAGGTGTAATCCATAATAACTATTGTATATTCTCTTCCACTGCATTGCAAATGTGAAGATCAGGAACTGCACATTATACATTATGCCCCAGCAAGATTCCTGCATGCATGTTAAATGCAGCTCACTGAGGAGCACCACAGATTTGTTGCAACTTTCTTTTGAGGGCTGTGAATCGGTTACATTGAACTGTGCTGAGCATTTTGGTATCAAGCCAGAGCCTTCCATTTATGCAGTCACTAGTTCAGGAAGACAAATATTTAGCATTCATTCTGTGGAGAAGATGCCCTATTTATACCATCAGACAAGAAGGAGGTCATTGCCTGTGTAGAATTGCCAATCAGACACTGGTCTAAGTTCAAGTCCTTCGCAGGAGTCTTGTTAGTGCAGTTGAGGCATATATTCAGTTGCAAAATATTTCTGGTTTTAAATTCCACAGTGGCTTTTTCAAGTGTAATTTAAATTTAGGAGTAACTTGACACTGGAGTGTCATGGGTTCAGCAGCAGCAGTCATTTTTCTTCAAGCAGTAGCTGGTGTAGCACTGTGTTTTGGGTTTTTAGCTTGGGAGCAGTGCTGATAACACCAGTGTTTATAGTTATGGCTTAGAATGTTCAGACTGGCCAAGGACTT